>JBCAUG010011260.1:0-11113 GCA_038406175.1 Haplosyllis leylae
TAGGTCACTCAACTGTGACTATGGTCCACTTCGGTCACTTGGTGTGATCGGGACTTATGGATACTCGGTAATTAATTGTTGATTGCGCGGGTCATTTAGTACGTTCGTATTCTGGATATGACATCAATATTGTGGAATTGGCATCGTTTATCCGTCTCCCACTCCTCTTCGTTTCGTCGTGTAAATACTTCAAGAGAAAGCAGTAGATCAGTGCTGATAACTGCTGCAGTGTTTCAATCTGAATTTCTCAATGATATGGAAATACAATTGTGTTGTGTGCTTGGCTTAAATAAAAATAAATCGTTTCAAAATAATCTCTTTAACAGGTCTGAAGATGGATCCATCCGCTGCAAGGAAAGACACGGTAGTTGGAGAGATTATGTACGAGACGCAAGCTATCCAAGACGCGATGGAAGGTTTGGGCATGTCTGACTATGAAGATACTTCAGATGAGGAAGAGGAAGCGAGAATGAAAATGCTGGACGTTAACCAGCTGAGTGTAATATCAGAGGAAAGTGTCACTGCTGTAGAGCAATATTTCCAGAAGTTACTCACGGTTGAAGAGGAGAAAATGTCAATGAAAAGTTACGGAACAAGAGATACCAGTCCCAGGACTACCCCACATACCAGTCCAACCCCAAGTCAGCCTGATAGACATTCTAATTTTGGCACCTCCAGGGCTGAATCAATCTGTTCTGATGCCGATCATTGTGTTATTAAAATGGAATCAGCTGATTCTGCTTTCACAGCAGAGAGCAGTGAAGCAGCAGAGCCTTTAAATATTAGTGGAAATGCATTGGGTAAAGAAGATATGTATCTCGTACATTCCCCCGATCCATTCCTTGCAGACGGAAGGGAAGATGTACCATTAGTGGAATCAACGAAAACTGGCAAAGTAGACAAGTTGGGTGCCACACTGAAAAATACTCTGCAGAAACTAGATCTTTGTACATCCAAAGATAAGCTCGACCAAGATGAACCACTGTTATCTGCAGAAAGTGACAGAATGCCTTTATTGAAACCAGCAACGAGTAAAGAACATCTCAGTGTTAGAAAAGCAAACCAGGTGTCCGATAGCAGTGGACCTTCAGCTTTCCACGTCGTTTCGCCTTCCAGATCGAAGGGAATCTCTCTACCAGGTTCCAAACTTGGATCTCGAGAGACCTCCGTGGACAACATAAAGGGCATATGTAGCGTTTCAGATAGACCTGTGTATACCAGTGGTCAGGCCATAAGTCTACAGACCATACCAACTGACAGTACTTCCGCGGAAGCTGAAAATCCGTTGTTGAAATCTCCATCAGAAGGATGTGTATTGGTTGGTGGTGACGGTAAAACGTACAAACTGGACACTATGCCAAAGGACGAATCGTTTGTGTAAAGATCTCTTCCACCAGAACCATGATGCAGTATTGATCAAAGAATGTCAATGGATTAGAATGAGGAAAATAATTGTCTGTGATAGAATCTAATACGAGATATCATTATTTCTTACCAGAGGTGGCGATTTCACAGTCAATTTTTGTTATGCTTTTTGAGAGTAAAAATACAATCACGGATTATCAAACAACTCCCAAAAGCCTTTCACGGCAAATAGTGATCACGTAAATCAGTATGTAAAGCCTAAAAGGTAGGAAAACCATATAAAGCGATAAATTTACCACGCTTCTTTAGTCTAGTCAAATAACGTAACTGCTATAGAACAATTAGAGAAATTATGAAGATTGAATTTCTATTGTTTTGCATTTTGTTGTTTGTGTTTACTTGGTTATATTCTACCATCTAATTCATTTAACTGTGTTTCAGCTGAATACCATTTTGTGCTTTACTGTTTCTTGATGTCTTTTGTTTCTGAAAGCCTCGTGTTTTTGTTGTTTTCATGTGGACATGTTTTCTGTTCTTTGCATGTGTATATGCTTTACGTATAATAATGGTGATATTTGAATATAAATTGCAATACATGTCAGCCCGTTTTCACTTGAATCTGTTCACAATCCTACATCCTCTGTTTCTTTGGATGCATGTTATGTAAAACTCCATGGAAACACTGAGTGAACGTTTGCTCCACCTACAATATTTATCCTTGGTTTCTTACATAGAGCAAAAAGTTTCCGTTCTCAGGATTTTTTCTTCTCAACTGAAGGATATGTTTCTCGTAGTTGATTTAGCATTGGCTGTTTTTGTTTTCGTTCAGGTTAAAATACCAAATTTTCTCAATTGGGAGATCCACTTAGAACGTTTTGTATTGAAATGTTATCAGATCAAACAGTTCTACATTACAAGTTGTAAAAATAAATTACCCTTTTGAATCCAAGTAGTTATGTTCATTGCCACGTACAGTTTTAAGGAAAACTCGCGCGTCTGTCCTCGATGAATGACGAATTCTTTTTGAACTCAAAATTAATATCTAAAATTTTATCAGTCTTACACACAGCAGCACACATATTGACATCTTTTCCAAGCTTTTAGTGACACAAAAAATGTTTTATCAGACATTGTTTATTTCATTTTGACTGTAGCAAAACGATCTTTCTTGATTAGAAATCAACAATAACATACACATTTATTCTTTCGATTGTTATTTCATGGAATGAGTATTTTCATAAATAATGGCATCGAATTGATTCTTAAGTAAGCACATAATTAGCTTTCAAACTTTATGTCGCAAGACAACTTGAGAAACAATACAATACCTAGAAGCTCTGAAAAGCTGTAGAAACCCGGCAGTGCAGTGCCTAATATTTGCACTGATACATATGTGCATACAAACAATTAAAACTGTGCATGGCGTTTACATGATCTAACCGTACACGTTTTGATGAAAAATAGACAATTTCCACTTGATTTCTCGCGCACCACTACACATTCAAGACAATACAATACTATAATTTAGTCAACATTTATCTACATGTATCAAAAACACTGCATCAGTAGCAGCCTATCTTTTAGTTCTTTCCGAGAATTTATCATAGTTAACATGACCCAAACAATTATTTGTCAATAATGTTTTATCTCTCCAAAGTACTGCAGTTTCTGTTTCAAGAATTTATCGCAGATTTATCTTTTTTACATGTTTATCATATTTGAAGTGGTATATCTTGTAGTTATCCAAAGACAATGATTCGTCCATGACTCGCTCAGCGCAAAATATTTTTAAGATTTTGATTTTGGTTTGTTTTGTGACGTTCATTCGTCTAATGACCACGGCTTACAGGATGACCTTGGTCTGGGATGGTCATGCAGATCTGGATTCCAATACATGTAGTTTGATACTATCACAAAGGTGAGAACGAGCAGCATGCAACACTGCGCGAACATGATTAGACCAAACCTGCTGAGACGAGACTCCAGTTGAGCATTGTGGGCACAGATGCGATCGAGCTGGAATACACAAAGTAGTTACGTAGGTTACACGTGAACAAAACAATTCTTTTGTCACCGAAACTAGGTACATTACTTAAAATTTGTTTCTTCCAAACGAAAAATCCTGTCTTTTTGGGGGATGGGGAGGGTTGTCTTTTAATATACATGATGTAGTTGGTATATCCATACTTAATTTTCTAATTGTGTTAGTAATGCTTTGTCCAGCTTCCATAGCTGTGCTTTCGTAATGTTCCTGTATCTTTTTAGTGTCTCATTAAGAAGGTACAATTATTAATTGTACCTTGCGTTGTATGTCATCCAGTTGTTGTTTCCCTGCCATTGGGCTTATGTTGTTTTTGTTCATAGCAGAAGCAGGTGACACTTCTGCTTTACGGGGGGTACTGTAGGATTCGGCTCTCGACATCATCACTTTTAATCTGAAAGACAGTGATCACTTTCTCAAGATTAATTCAATGTACCGTTATGTGTAGTTTCCACTTCCTACATTTGTGAAACTTACGTCTCTTATATATATTGTGAACATTAACACAAATTTGAAAGTCAAAATTTTCTTTCTATTGGCTCAGACACTGTTTTTATAAAATATAAAGGGGCATTTTAACCTGTGTATGAATAGAACATCCACTGGGTTTGTATTAAAAACATTAGTTATTCAATACAAAACAGTAAGCAAACATGCACGATACGATGTGTCCCTTGAATAGCCTAAAGATGATAAAAAGCACTACCTGTGTTCTGTTTGCATGTCTTTAGGTACAGCCCTAATCAAATCACTGACTTGAGACAGCAAAACGTCCGAATCGACTTCTTGGCAAATGATCAAAAACTTGTCTTTGGCTATTAGTGCGGAGTCTTCTACTTCTGAAAATTGAAGAAAAAATATGCAAATCATAATTGTCTATCAAATAGAGTGTGAAGTGTTGGGGTGTGTGGAGAGTTGTGGTCTGAGAGGTGTAGGGGTCCAGGTACGTGGGGTATGTCCAAAATTAGACTTATGGCTTTTCGGAAGGGGGGGGGGGGAGGCTTTTTTCCTGTTGTTCCCCCGGGACAGGTACAGGGAACGGGACTGGAAGCAATCTCTCCTAATATTATATATATATATTGTACAGAAATGTTCACACTAGTCAAAGACAGGGAAAGGAACCAGGGTCCATTGTTTCCTATTGTGCTAGTCTAGTTCCGTAGACCTGTCACGGTCCGGTTCCCGTACAGTGTGTGAATAAGCCATCATGTCATGTTCACACTGCACGGGAATGGGAATGGGACACGTACATGAAACAGGACTGGCACAGTAGGAAATAATGGGTCTTGTCTTGGTCCCAGTCCCGGTGCGGTGTAAACAGGTCTGCACAATATATAGTAACCCATTGTTCCCAGTCCCGTTCTCGCTCCAGGGCAGTGTGAACGTGCATTAGGAGTCCCAAATTGGTGATTTGAACATATCAGCATGGCATGTTGGATGGACCATGCCTGCCAATCTTGGACTTTGATAAATGGTAATGCACCAAATTGACCTGTGATATTTCTAATCATCCAAAATGTTAAAATTTGGACTCAATATGACCAAAACTATGGTCAGGGGATTCCAAATGTGTTATCTGAACATATCAATAAATATGTTGGCGGATTAAGTTTGCTGCTCTTGGATTTTCAATGATCAAAACCGATAGATTTAATACGAAACAAAACTATGTTCACTCACTCTCTTCCAGCGTAATGATCACATCTGATGTTTCATATGGCTTCACGAGTCCAATGGCTGGACGCACTTTGTAGCGCCCAAGAGTTGTAGTTTTAACCTAAAAACATTACAAAAAATTTATATTGTTGTTGCTGCAAGGTAATTTATTTGCATTTTTAATCATCCTACTGTCAATACATTCGTAAATTAAATGGAAGTTGATTTCATGTTTAACCGTTCTTTACCCGAGGCCATAATTAAAAGAACATAAGCACTTGAAAACTGTCTTCAAATAGAGTTAAAGAGGAGTTCTTACCTTAAAAGCCACATTTTTGTTGGTGAGGTTGCTCTTGATCGAGATGACATCGGTTGGTTGCACGTTTGCACTTGTGATACAGAACTCTAATGTCTGACCAGGACTGTAAATTTAATAACATGATTCATCAACACTGTCATACCTATATAGTCTTGTTACAGCTTGTACGCCCCTCTCTGAATACACAATGAAGTTGTCTCCCTTTTAATGTATTCATAGCAGGGTGTACAACAAAATAAGGCAAAAGAACCAATAAAATCATCGCAATACTCCCCGGTGTGGGATAATGTACTACTGCTGTTATAAGTACGTTTATTATTGCACACCTCTTATCATTTCTCCTCTAGGATACATTACCAGGGTCATGAAGTAGAAAACTGAACATGTACCTAAATGTAGCTACATTATTCACAGCCTTGTCATTTCCATATGGGTTCTGTAATAGAGTAGAAAAAAATCATTGTGTGCAACACCTTTGAAAAGTCTTTGCTGTACATATTGTCCAATGCTCTCACATACTTGCCCACACATACGTGACATAGCCATACTCCCCTACACATTCTGGCTAATTTTTACATTAAATTGTACCTGGCCTTGAGATGTGTCTCCCGCTGAGGTGTTCTTGTTGTTTGGGCCACCCTCCTCTTCAGAGGTAACACTACTATACAAAGTTTCGTCTTTCTCAGCAAATGTCACCTTTGAAGAAAATAAGCAAAGTTTGAGAGAAAACATTTACCCAGAGTAACGTGGTACTACTTGTGCGTCTCTCAGGAAGTGCTTGAGAACCGCTCAGACCACTGTCAGTTGGAGATGTTTCTCCATTTTCCTTTTCCTGAGTGCTCGAGCTTTTGTTATCTTCGGACATGTGTGCAGAGGTTTCATCTTCAGATGATTGAAGAGATTCGATGTCAGCAGGATCTTTCTCTGACGAATCGCCATCTTCCAGAGGAATCGGTGGAACCTCCAACGAATTCTCATCTGAATGTTCAATCTGCTGGGTTTCCTCTTCCTGGTCAGTAGATTTTGGGTCCTGACTGCCATCTGACTCAGCTTCATTGATATTTAATATGACTTCATTGTTGTTATTATTGTCCTGATCATCGTCTGTTTCCGTTTCTTCGTCCTCTTCAGTACCAGTTTCTGTTTCATCATAATCTTCACTCGAGGAGCTTAAATCGCTCAGATTGAGAAAACTGAACTGGTTATCTATAAAGGATTCTTCACTTATATCAGTGACGTTTTCCACTTCACTGTCATCTGTTGATTCTGGTTTGTCTGAATACTTTACTTCACTTTCATAAGGAGGTAAATCTGGAGAGTCCACAGCAGGATATTCTGCCATTTCATCTGTGTTCATCACTACTGCCATTGTGATGCCTAACTGGTCTCCATATTTTACTATCAGATCCAAAAAATGGTACAATTTTGGGGAAACACGTTTTTATCTCTAGTTGTTTCAGGCTTTCTGTTTCGTCTCCTAGACACCGTATCCTGGTTACGCGCTGGTGATATATATGACGTGTATTTTCGGTGACGTTAAATATTTGCGTCGCAATCATGACAAATGGAGATCAACTGACGTCACTGGTCGCCAAAGTGCTTCACGGGATGTATTTTGATATCGGTAGAGACGACCAACTACATAAACTGAAAAAGTTGCATCCAGGAAACAAATTGTGGGCGTGGAGGGAGGAGGAAGGAAGGAGAGATACCACGAGTATTCAACACATTTTAAATGTGTCCAGACTGCACAATAATCATATATGACATGTCATAGATTTCATTGGTTCTTATTCATTTCATTATTTCGGGAAAAAAGTTATTCATAACAGCAATATTAGACCTCTATAATTAGTCTTAGTACCTATTCACACCAAGCGAGAGCAGGAGAGAAAGCAAAAAAGATCAAAGAACCATCAGAAAAGATCAAAGTGTAAGTAGCAAACATCAAAGAAAATGTTCACTTTCGCTCGATGTGAACGGGCCCTTATACACTCAAAAGAGTCATTAATATTTAGTTACAGAAAATGAACTAAAACCATTAGATCTACCATTTGTAATGTTATAAGGTATGGAACATTGTACAATTTAGGCCTAATCGTTCGTTTGAACCTGAAAATTAGAATGTTCTGTTGTTGAATATTGCAGATTAGATATTACATATCTATTGTTCATCTGTGTCACGTCTTTAATAAAACCTGCATGTGTGAGCCAATCATCCCCTGGGCTACTGCAATCCCATTTTCAAATCAAGTTAATACTTTCTCTCTTTAAAATCCATTACATAAAATTACACGGATAGAAAAATATTAGAATTTATCTTTACCATTTAATCTAAATTAAATCCCACGACACCTATCGGTAGTATAGCTGGTAAAAACATTTGCAAGAAAGCAAACTAAGAAACAAATTGCATGTAAATTAAAAAGAGATCTGTGCTCGGCCTTCATTTCCTACCGTGCTGAATATCCCTGGACCTTCCGTTTGTGCTAAAAACATAGCTATACACGAAAGTCCTCCTGCGTGAATGCAAAAGGCATACCGCCCGCCGCGTAGCAAGTGCTCGCTCTGCTGTCCTATCCGGGGGGGGGGGGGGCAGTGTACCCTGGGGGGAGGGGTTCCCAGGGGGTACCCAGGTGCCTCCCCAGCTGGACCTGGCTTGGGTACCCCCACCCCCGGCTGGACCTGGCTTGGGACCCCCCCCTCCTCCGGCTGGACCTAGCTCAGGTACCCCCCACCCGCCACCCTGTGGATAGACTGAAAACATTACCTTCCCCATCCTTCGGATTCGGGCGGTAACTAGCTAACCTTTCGTGCCTTCGTTACAGTTGCATCAACTATAGATTTGATGCATTCGTTCAGTTGTGGTAACCGTCCACTTTCTATCGCCTTCACCGTCTCCTGAACAGAACCGCCACACAAATCTGCTTCCAAATCGTTAATCAAGGATCCCATTTTCTAACTTTACTCAATTCAAATTAAACTATCTTCTTTGTATGTAACCTCAGTTGTTAATTGAATGGGAAAACGTGGAATTAACATATGGACATAAAAAGCCAGCTGTTCCCTGGTATTTGCATATTCTTACATAAATTCACATTTCCATTACTAAATAATTAAAAATAGTATACTATATTATTTATAAATAAGAGTGAAAACTGATAACCAAAATCAAAATGTTTCCATGACTATTTTGTTTTGATTGAGAGTATTATCGTTTTGACCTAAGTTCAAGGACATACATTAACTGATGAGTAAGTTGGTAGCAAAGTTTTACATCTATTTTTGTGAACAAAATAAGACAAAAATATTTACTACAAAATACAGTCTATCTGAATTCGCCCCAAAGCGAAATTTCCTGAATTAAAGTAGACATACCCTTTTGCCTTTGGGTGGTATTTTCAATGTAAATTTGTCTTCTGGTTGACTCTCAGCTCCCATGCTTCAACTAAATGCCAATTTAATGTTTTGTTCTCACTAAGACACTATTCATGCGTGTGTCATTTCTGATATATCTCTAAACTAACTTGCACAAAACATATACTTGTAGCGTCAACAGCATAAGACGTTCACAAATACCTGACAAACCATATCAGACTGACTCACAGACAAAGTCTCATATTCCATTAGACAAAGGTAACGTGCCCCAGTTACCGTTATCTTCATTTTGTGTTATGTACTCGCCTAACCGCATTCATAATTAATTAGGGAAGTAAGACGTGAATAATAGCAACACTATCTACACGAGCTTTAAAAGTTTCACTGTTCAAACAAATGTCAGGTACTTTAAAGAGCTTTCTCCAATCTGACTGGATCATGGACACTTATCTGATAACTTGTTTTTCATTCAGTGTGACTGTACTTTGTTATCAGTCTAATGTTATAGGTAACGGTAACTGCTAAACACATCATTGATTACTTTCTTCCTCAACTTCAATATGTTATTTTCCTTCCTGATTAAAACTGCAAATATACTGGCCAAAAATATTCACGGTTGAAGTCGTACGTAAGTTGTTGATTTCCTGACGCACAACGAAATCTGTGGGCAAATATTTTGATTCGTACTCCTTGTACATGTACCGAAACTGTAGGAAGTATCGGGCGCACAATTCCCCAATAGGGATATGGTAAATAAGAATTCCGCTGAATATCTTGTGGTACTCTATCTTGACTGACCAAATAACTAAATATTTTGCAAGGGTCGCGAATAAGGTGAGAAATATGAGCAATTACTCAGCTATTAAAACTAATAGAATGACTACTATTTTGAAATGGATCCACATTTTAAGGCTCGATATAACACATGAAAACAAACTAAACCCTTTTAATGCCAACTGAATATTTTCCTCAATGTAGCTTCTTCCTATCAGGTTTGCTGGACAATTACAGGTAGAACCAAAATAGTATCTACTGTGCAGCAAACAGTTGAAATCTGATCACCCACTTGGTGCGTCGGAATTGTACGCAAAACTGGCTTGAAACTTTCCTTGATTTCACACCGAATTTGCGCTGGACATAAAAATATGTACGTATGACAGAAAAAATAAAAAGCTATTAGCTTACATGAATGCTTTATGAAAATATTGAATATTCATAGGAATGATTGATAAAGTCAAGTCGTATGTAATTTGTCAAAAAAAAAAACAAGCACAATCACCCTGTCATTTAAAATTGTGTTTTGGTATAAATGCCCATGTCTATCAAGCTACACACCTTAATTAAGAAATGTTTTATTGATAGCATTTAATAATTAACGGCGAAGGATCTACAGCAAAATGATCAAAAAAAAAAAAAAAACTCCACGAGTTGCACCATACGGTAGAACACTTAGTAATTAATGTACCATTTATGGTTTCAAAAGATCAATGGTAGTTTTCCAAAAAAATATTCGTACAAACCTTCTTTCTAGAGTTGTCTTGTGATGCTTTTTCTTCTGTTGGTGTTGAAGAGGCAGCTATGATCAGATCTATATCAGGGTTTACTTCCCCAATTGGGGATGGAACGTTGCTTTCACTAACTAAATCAATGCCAGAGTCCTCTGATGGGATGTAGCTGAACTCGTAATCATCCTGCGGTGTTAAAAATTCTTTGATAAATGTCCGAATGACACAAAAATAAATGATTTGCACCAGCTTGGTTGTACACTAAATTTAGTACAAACTGAAGGAAATAAAAGCGTGATATCGCTAAATTTAGGCTATAATTTGTAACAAAGCAAAGCTTACATTGCCACCCATGTGCTTCCATAATTGGTCCGGATTGATGTATTTTTGAATGCCGTTTTTCTTGACAAATATGACTTTCTTTTGTTGTTCGGCACTCAGTATCGTTTTCACAATCTTCCACACAGCTACAATTTACGTGAAAATTTACCTACTGATGAGACTGTGGCCCAACTAGTTTATTTTGAATGGATATTATTACATTCCCATCTGAAAACTTGATAAAATCCTACAGATTAAAAGATTTTTCTTAATGTTTTTTTTTAGATTTCCCAAGTTTCTGGACAGACAAAAATTCCAGGATTTCTCTAGCTTTTCCAGCAAATTTCCAGGTATTTTTCATCATTAGTCTCCGCAAGGAGACAATCTGTGATGCACTCACTACTACTGGGTGGATATTTTTTGGTCAAAATTTGCCCATCTACTGGGTAGAATACACAGCAACCATCAACCCCCCCCAGAAATAGGTTCTGAGTTTACCATCAACCCCCCCTCCCCCTGAAAATAGGT
>JBCAUG010011282.1:0-11112 GCA_038406175.1 Haplosyllis leylae
GCAAACCTTCAACAAAATTATTGAAAACAACACAAATGGCAAGCAGCCTTTTCGCGCAATCATCTGCCGATGTTAACGACATTCTGTCACCAGAGGACAAGTTGAAAGATCGAACAACATCTTCCACCGATTGCTGGAAAGCCTCAATCCGCCACTCATTCTGGTTTATTACCTCCTCAGTGATTCTGCGATATCTTGGTGACGACGAATTTTTACCATTTAACCTGTAGATTATTTAAAGTAAGCATAAAACAAAAATAAATACAAATGAAACAAATTAGGTTAAAAAAATTAATACATTGACGGAAATGAAGAGTAAATGTTTTCACCAATTTAAGGAGGACAAGAAGAAGAAATCTGAAAATATAAACAAATGATAATAAATTAAGAATGTTCTTTTTGTTTCATAAAATGACAGGAGAAAATTAATATATAAAAAATAACGAAGAAAAAGGAAACCAAAACATACTCTCTTAGGTTAGGCCCCAGAATGGCACGAACTAATTGTGCACTTGTCATGTCGGGAACAATTTCTGCAAAAGGCAAAAAAATTTGACTAATTTTACATTTATTTAATTACAAAAAAAATCGTTTATTTCTTTAGTACCGAAATTATTAAAATTGCAATTTTCATTTTCACTCACATAAATACAAGACAACAATTAATTACTGATGTCAAAATCTTGTGCTGGCAGATACTAGATCCCTGCAAAATAATATGGAAAAAGTTTTAAGGATGATCAGAACAGTTTTCTAAAGTATTCGAACAACGAAATTCCGCACAGATTACTCATTGCGGAATTTGGTTGGTGATTAATCACGATAATATGAGGTCTAAGCATTTTCACAAAATATTTCTAAAATTACTGAATGTCTATTGTTTTTACACCCACAACTCGGTGAAGAATATTTTTCGTTCTCGTATAGGATAGTTTTCACAATTTCAAATTACTTTAACAATGAGAAATAACAAAAAAACTTAATATTTGCAATTTTGGCTAGTTTACCGCTCAATCTACGTCACTTCCGTTTTTCATCGTTGCGCAGGCCTGATGTCGACGTAAAAAGGAAAAAGAAAAGGAGAAACAAGCGCAAACATGAGCAAAGTTCGGAAAATATGAACATAAATGAATTTAAAGATGAACGCTTCGCTCCAGGGGTTCATGTAACAAGCAAATCTGCTGGTGGTGTGAAAAAGAAAAAAAAGGACAGACAAGGTGGACTCAGTGGAACGGGAATGGAAGGCACTGAAGACAAAATGCCGGAAGGGACAAACGGTGTCCAACTGGAAACTGTAAAAGAAAAGAGAAGAAAGAAGCTAAGGGTGGAGGCAACTCCCATAAGCGATGAACAAGAAAGTAAAGTCGAACATGAGGATAAAGAAGCAACCCGGGAAATCGAAAAAGTAAAAAAGAAAAAGAAGAAAAGAAAACAAAGAGATCATGATATCGTAATTGAAAACAAATATGTCTTCGACGACACCGACAGTCCCAAAGAGAAACGAAGCAAAACTGATCACGAAATAGGATCTAGTTTAACTTCAGTAGACGAAGTAGTTGATCTGGATGCTAACCAACGTAAAGCGATAAAAAAGAAAAAGAAAAAACGGAAACACAGAGATGATTGCTCAGAAAAAACTGACAGTGTGGAAGCAATGCACCCAGGTGTGGTGGAATCAGAAAGCTATGTAGAACATGAAAAACGAATTAAGAAAGTCAAGAAGCGAAAGGAACATAAAGACAAAGACCATGGTTCGGAAACCGATGGCGATGCTTGTGAGAAAAGGTCCGAAAAAGATGCCTGTGATCACTTAAATGGAGAGAAATCCGATCAAACTACACCCATGGTTGGTCAGTGGGGAACAGCTGAATTTGACAGCTCGGAGAGACAAAATAAATTTTTTAGACTACTTGGTGGTATGAAAAGTCAAGGCACTGGTGTAGTGCTAGGCGCTACGAAGCAGGGAAAGAACGGTTTATTCGGTGGTTTAGCTGCTCTTATCCCAAAGACAGGAAAGAGTGCCATGACTAACGAACAACAAACCGAGTGGCAGACGAAAATGGAGAGTCAATTTGACAAGGCTCTGACCTACAAGGTTCAAAAAGGTGGCGGGCTGGGATTTGAAAAGCCGCCCGAGGAGGGGAAGAAATTTCACATAAATATTCACAAATCCAATTCCGTTAAATTTGATGACTAAATCTGTATTTAAAATTTGAAAAATTGTACTCAAAAAGAGTATTGCAATGAAATAAACTAGAAACAAAGTGAAGTATATTCAGGTCGTTTTTAATTACCGTTGCCGATAAACTGAAATCTTTCGTAAAAAGAACAAGGCAAAAAACAAGTCTCTAACACAAAAGGTATTTATTGACTCGGTGTTGTAAAAAATAGATTTTGTTTTCAGAGTTTTCAACGTAATAAGCCTCCCATGCCAACAGCAATGTTCGGTAATATAGCTTTTGGATGTTAGTCGTTAGAAAACTACACATCTACAAATGTTGGTTACCAGTCACATATGTATGTGAAAATTTTGAGTAATGACCACATACTTGGGAGGTTGGCACGAATAAATTTTAACAAGAATTAAAACACACATCGAAAACTTGAAAACCAATTTTGCAAGTACCGTACATCTTTTTTCATCATAAAGAAACGTTCCTTTCGATAAAAATCGTTGATTTTCCAGGGAACACTTACTTCTCTAGACCACTGACAAAGCTAAATTTCTCCAGTGGAATACTTCTTACACTGTATTTTGTGGCCTGTATTCTACTTGGCAGTGATAATGCTGTAGAACAATGCCTTACTCTGTAGTGTACCTTGTCAGCCACACACATCTGAACAGACTCAACACAACTTGGGTATATCTTACTTTTGTTATAATTTTTATTTGTTAGCCAAGCAATACAGGCTATTTGAACCGAATAAAACAAACTTAATTTCCACTTTTTCCCGTTATCACTTGAGACTGAGAATTCGAAGATATGTATGAAACGGGTTTTACATTAAGTTTTTTTTCTTTCTCGTGTATTTTAAAATAGGACTACGTATTAATAACTGCTGCCTACCAGCAAAAGAAACGAAATTTACTTTCCATTGATCTTTAAAATAACGTAATAAAATGAATAAACTACAGCTTAAGTTTTCCTTTTTTTCTACTGTCACTGCATTTCAGATTAAAGATCCGAAGATTGGTCCTCAATTAATTTACATGGACATCTCAATCTACCCTGTGAATAAACCAGGATATTGATGAGCTAATATTTGGAATGACGGGGCCTACTATTTACAATACAGCATGATAATACATAAAATTTATTTTATATTTGAATGAAAAATTGCTATTGTTTCATGTCACAAGATAAAAGAACTTCTGAAGAGCTCGCAAATGGCATATATAAATATCAAACTTTGGATGGGATGAATTTTCACGCAGTCTTTCGAAGATCTCGTGTGGTGAGATTACCACTTTTTTGAAGAAAATGCATTACTATTGACTAGTTGACAGATGTTTTGATTTCAAGCAGGGTGAAAATTTCTCCTGGTGCACTTGGCAAAGCTTGCAGAGTGTGGTATACATATTATAGCAAGGCACACATCAAATTAGCCTGGCAGAAACGAATAACCGGAATCTATAACTAATAAATTGATTTTTTCAGACTCAAAGCGGAGATCCTACTTAAAATAAATTCACGAAAGAACTACAACCATAAATCCCTTGTAATAATTCCATGTACAATTTACTTAGTTACATTATAATACCAACTATATCATAATTGTAAGTGTATATAAACTAGCAACAAGAAAATAATAGTAATAGTATTAACGCTTTACTTGTTCACTCAAATCATTTCACAACTTGTTTCGTTTCGTTTTCCAAATGGAAATTCTTGCAAAAAAAATGGCAATACTTAATCGCTTCTTGTCAACAAATCTCCGTGTCAATATTTGGGACATTGTAAAGTATAGCACCTTCATGATTGTTCAGATGTGTAATATGAGGAAATAACGTCAGCACTTTTAATACTCTGTGCCATGATCTTAGCATCCAAAGAAAATTAATACACACGGTGATCAAATTCCACGTGAAGTTTGCACCGTTTGATATTATGCTTCGCTAGCACTCGGGGTCGTAGAAACAATCTGACAAGTTGTGTCATGATGTTACAATGACAATTTATCTTGCATGTTAAACAGACGCCTATCTACTTACAAGCCATGAACAATATTTTTTTAAAATTTATTTTGTACAATTTAAGTTTTTAATGCATTATAAGTTCCATCTAATAAAAGCAGGCCACAATCCATAGATAAACACAAACAGATCATCAACGTTTCGAAACTAAAATACTCTCCCAAGTTGAATTTTCCACACTTGTCTTACTAACTAAAACAGTAACCTTATCACATAGCGTAGCAGTTCAAAATTTTGAAGAGCACATTCATACCTTAGCATACACCAGTATTTCGGGCCAAAACTATATACGTTGTCACACTCATGAAAATATTTTTTCATGGTTTCTGTGCAATAGAAGGCAACTTCAACCTATCACATGTATTATGGGTTGCAGGTTCCAGAAGCGTTAAAGCTAACGACGGTAAGCAGGAAGAGCGAAATTGTAGTCCCAGTCACACAAATGGGATGAAATATTTATTGCAGATGTTGATGCAACTACGAAGATCACCGGTGAAACTTTTCACATGATAGTGCACTTTTCATCTCTGGGATCTCCCTGAAAGAAAGAAAAATAGCTAATTACCTTCAATGCACGCAACAGTCGTTCGTTCAATCAAAATAGCGATCACAATTAAATGTTTCATCAAGAACATCTAGTATTGTTTTCACTTCAAGGCAAGAACATATATTTTTCGTTTCCAGACAGAAAGTTATGAAAAAGAAGTGATCGTTTTCGGTTTGAAACTCCGTGCCCTACACTACAAAGTCTCCATTTGCAGCGTGCACTTTACTACTGCCCGCAACCGAAGGTTACGGGAAGGTACCGATTTCACTTTGTTAGTTGACCTGTGCGGTCCCAGGTCCTTTCCTGGAGGGTGGGGGTGGGTACTCCATCTTCTCTGGTTCTCTCTCTGGGTGGGAGGACCGGACAGGGGGTACCCCCCCCCCCCCCCCCCACAGGAGAGCGAGTGATGCTACGGCACGGGCGGTACGCCTCTTGCGGTCATGCAGCAGGACCTTTTGGTTAAGTTCTCAACTTGAAATATTGATATTACTAGTTTCTATAAAAATCCCAGAATTTTGCCTCTATAATGGCCATTCTGATGTAAAATCCTGTTTTCGTCAGATTTCAATACTTGCAATCGTTTGTGTCGAAATTGAATATTGGGAACGTCACTGGCATTTTTGACACACTGTAACTTTCTGTTGAGCTTCAGATGAGCAGCATTTCATTTCTCTTAGTGTAACATCAAAGATATCATTAAGTACCATTCTTTGGCACACAACATTTCAGTATGCAAACATTCACATTTAACACCAAACTAGAAATTGTTAACTACTGAAAATGCCATTCATCACATATTCGTTCACCTGCTGATGAAAGACATCTTCAGTTCTGCGCACCTGGTAGCCAGAATCTGTGTCGTCACGTGATCCGATTCCAGAGTAAGTCATACGCATCGACGACTTGCTCATTTCACGAGTAGCCATTTCCTGTTATACAAAACATCTTGAAAATTTATTTCAAAAACCACACTAAACGTCATAATAATTGACATACAGAACATCGTATCATCTTGCAACTTGAAGAGACGTAGATTTTGAAACTTTTTATAAATTTTGAACTATTCATCATTTTGAGAGTTTTCTAGTAAAATTGGTGGCACACGCTTACCTCGCCTTGGTTGTTGAGGAGTGTACTTTTCATTTCATCATTGGTGAACCAACGTTGCTTCATTACCAGGTCATTCGGTGGGGAGTGCGTTTTTTTGCTGTCTGAACTCCAGACCTAGAATGAACAATCCTACTTCTTAACACTTCCACCTAGACATTATCGCAGTTTCTTGTACTACTACTTCAGATGTTTACACTAAACTTTAGCAAGTTATAAGTCTCAAAGGTCTTTTACAAATGTTCATACAAAAGGTCAGCTGAACTTACTGTAACATATGCACCAGGTTTAATGTGAACACTGCGGTGGAATTTGTATGTTGTCTCATCTTCTTCTCCGGCACTGTGCTTCAGCTGCCATCCTCCTATTGCTACGTCCTTCAAGGAAGAATAAAAATAAATAGAAATGATGCAAGCCAATCCATCCTGAAAGAGAAAGATCCTTTTTTGTGATTCTTCACTTTACTCGTACCTTATCAGAAGTGTTGTATAACTTGATGAACATTCCCTCTCCATCCGTTTCATAAATTTCGACGGCTCCCTTTGCAGAGGACGATGTTGCATAGCCGCTGGACGCTGACGCTTGCAAGTATTCGGACATGCCACTACTGCCTGCTGACGAGGTAGATGCTACTGCCATCCTCTTTCGCTTTCTGCTGCCGGTTGTTGCCCTGAGTGGTGTGCTGCGTCCTGGAGTAGCCTCCGATGCCGAGGATATATTTAATCTACGAAACCGTAAACATTATGTGTTTACTCCTCATTCAATGCAATATGAAAAAGGAACAAATCAAAGCGAACAACTCAGATTTAGTTTGCACATAACAAACAAATTACCTTGTTTCCTCTGCCTCCAATAGTTTTCTGTAAGCCGCAATTTCGGCATCAAGAGCAATCTTAATATCCATAAGATCCTTGAATTCAGAAATCTGCTCCTCCAAGGCCTCTCTAAGACGTCTGATTTCTGCGTCGCGCATGTCCAGCGCATTAGCATGTTCTTCCTGTTCGCGACTGAGTTGATTTTCCAAGTCACGGATGCGACCCTCGTATGCTGCGTTCTGAGAGAACCGATAAACTCAATCAATTTTACAGCAAAAGTACTACATTCAGTTCCGAAGAAAAATAACAAAGTCAAAAGTCTGCTGCTTTTAACAATGGCTAGCCCAAAGATGAGATTAAACTTACCTGTGCCTTTAGCCGGGATAGTTCTGAACTCATCTCATCCACGCGCTTTCTAGACATCCTCAGCTCATCTCTGGCAGCAGAGGACATGGCGTCATTTCTCTCCGCCAGCTTCTTCAGTTCGTCCAACTTTGTTAGAGCAAATTATTCACAAATTAGTCTTTCACATAGGAAGCAATGGTAGAAACAGAGTTCCCATTTTTTTCCTCTGACAAAATTCCCTGACCTTTCCAGTAATGTGCATTTATTTTCATTTTCCCCGAGTTTTATTAAATAATTTTATGGCTTTTATTCAATATTTTTTTTATGTATGGACTTTACTTACTATTAGGTAATTGCATTACAAGTTAGTCTACATGCACTAAAATTCTCTTTCCAATACCCAGAAGTCAGAATATTTAGATCTACTTCACTTAGTCCAAAAATGCTCTAATGAAACTCAAATAATTTAACACTTAACACATTTTGGGCCTACCTCTGACATGGAGTGGCTTATACACTACCGAAAAAGGAAATTTTGGGATAGTTTTAGTGGGAAAACTTCAGTAATATTTTAATTTTTGATTGATTAAATTTTAATTTATGAATCACAGTTTCCTGGACTCATTTCAAATTCCCAGACTTTTTGACATTATTTCAAAATTCCCTGACTTTCCCCTGACTAGAAAAAGCTGTCTCATTTTTCCAGTGCCGGTGGGAACCCTGTGGAATCTGTAGATACTTGTAGACGCAAAATTGAACTGAAAATTTACCTTGTTCAACCACACAGTTTCTGTTTCTTCACGCGTCAGTCTGATCTGATACTCATAATCCTCTCTCATCTGTTTGAGAGCCTCGGCCAATTTGCTCTCGTAATCTCTGTACAAACGTCCATCAACTTCTTCCATGGTAATTTCCGTACGTGTTCGCGTTTCATTAAGTTCCTACAAGTTCACAAATTCAAGTAGTTATTATGTATTCACATTATCATGGCGTCCTCTACTGATGTAATTGGACTTTTTTGCACACGCATTTGAAATATAACTGTAAACCAACCTGTTCGTGAACTTGATCTTTGAAGGCCAGTTCTTCCTTAAGAGACTGGAGTCTGTTCTCCAGATCCACCCGTGCCACAGTCTCATCCTCCAGCTGCTTCTTTGCTGTTGCAAGTTGCTTCTCAATTGACGCAAATTCACTCTTCAGTTTCTGTTCAGTAACATATATTTTGAAGTATAATTACACTGTCAACATAACGCATGATATGCACATACTGAAAGTCCTGACAGCTGACTGAAGATCCATTGCACCACTTAGTTGAATGGATTCGTTGTCCCATGGCAGCAAAAAACCAAAACCCCTATCCTAATATTCTTATCAACTGATCCTAATTAGTCTTGTGGTAATTTCTTTACGGTTGGATTAATTTAATCCCTCAGCTTTGACATTGTAAGGCATTCATAAATTCCAATTTACACTCCAATAATAATTTAACTGAAATGAATGCGGAGTCTCCCAAAATATACCTTTCTCAAATACCTTCTGGTCCTTAAATACATTCCTTCAAAATTATGGAAACAGTTACGGTTAATCAAATCTCATTTACTTCTGAACGTTTCTAACAATTATAGGATTACACCATTCCCCTCTACCCTGCCACTTTTTTTTGGAAATAGCGAATGAAGATCTGAAGAAAATAGGCTCAGCAAACATGCATGTTACAAATTAAAAACGGTTCCCTTTGGAAACCTTATGCATACAGTTCATTTTTAGTTCAAGTCATGAGTCTAAATATGGTTTATCTGCCAGCAGACTACACTTTGGAATATTAATTTCATTCTAATGTTTTCCGATAGTAAACAGTGTTGTGGTAATATAATACAATTCATAAAAGATCAAAATATAATCTTTTTCACAAACAAAGCCGAACAAGAGATGCCGTATTTTTTGTCAAATTATTGACAGAAGCCAACATGTTTCACTTACAAATAAATGAGTGGAAAAGATTTGGGTAGATCGGGCTATGAAAGAAGTCCAAATCGCACGCACAATTTACTATTTTTCTTCACCAAGAGACACGATTGATACAGCAGCCAACTTGAACAAGCAAGGCTAAATCTGCAGTCATATCCACATATGCAGAACCGCATGCGTCTCAGACAAAAATTGTGCTAGAATTACATACGTTGTACTCGTTTTCCCAGTGTTTCCTCTGGTTGACAGCATCGCTCAGGCGTGCCTGTAGATCATTCACCTGTGCCTCGGCTGCCAACAACTTTTTCTCGAAGTTTGTGGCATCACGGTCGCGTCTGTAGTATCTGCAATAATATAATATTCATGTAACAACATATCACTTCATCTTTAAACAGGATTCCCATTTTTTTCCTCTGAAGAAATTCTCAGACATTTCTGTGATCTTCCTCCAAGACTCCAAAACTCAAAAAGATAACCACATTTACTCCTCCAAATGAGCTCAAGCTAAAACTGCAGGGAGATACTTAAATTGTATTAAAATGCTACTTTTGTCTCAAATATACCGTGATGACTCGCATTTTTAATGTTAAGAAATGATTGTTTTTGAATTTACTTGGTTAATTATTATTTTCAGATCTAATTTCTCCTGACTTTTCCCTGACTCATCCAAAATTTGCTAACCTGAAAAACAGACTTCTCTTATTTTCTCAGTGCTAGTGGGAAACCCATTCAAACGTTAACAGGGTTACCTCCTCGGACCAAGGAAAAATTCCCTGTTTTTCCCCAATAAAATGGCCATTTATTCCACTAGCGTCCCAGAGAAATATGCTACTAATAACCCTTTTCCAACAACAATCACAATACCCTCATTCCATTTCCCACTTTACCAACTCAAAATTTGAAAACAAAAGTCGAAATACCATAGACACATAACAATACAACTCTGGTATGTACATCCATTAATTTTTGAAACTGCAAAAATTTCCGGTGTAAAAACATGTTTTTTAATTAATATTTATAGGCAAATTCCCTGTGTTTTCCCTTCCAGAAAACTGAGCATCAAAATTCCCTGTTTAACCTGTATTGTGGTAACCTTGTGTAATCAGGTCATAAATATCCATGTTGTTGTGACCGTACTGTACTCGGGGTATTATAATCATACCCGGTGGCCTATTGGCTGTTAAGGAAAGCGTCACTACATTTTCATGGGATGGTTTCACCAATTCCGAGAAAAGCAAGAGATCGAGTCAAAAGTTAGGACACAGAAAATACAACTGAGGAGCCGGACTGCAAGGAGTTCATTTACTAGTCCTACCTAGCACTCCTCATCCATCTACATGTCAAATACCTGCAGTAGAGACTGGAAATTTCTCGGCAATCGATACAAATACAAATCTCTCTGAACAATAATAATCCCACTAATATGAAGTATTATCAATAAATAGATTTCGAAGTGAAAAGTTCATACAAACGTAGCGAATTTTTGAATATGACTTTTTTTTTTTTCAATAACAAGTTGAATTTTCATCCGGACAAGTTAAATTGGGGGATGATGAGATGCATCTCTTTATGAGTTTCAGTCATGGTTTTAAAGTTAAAGTCAGAGTCATGGTTACATTTTAAAAATGTTGCGCATCAGACACTTTTTGCCGCACATCGGACATTTTTCAGCCTAAAAGCACATTGTGACCAAACATTCGTCCGAATGGTGAAGTTGAT
This sequence comes from Haplosyllis leylae, assembly GCA_038406175.1. NCBI lineage: Eukaryota > Metazoa > Annelida > Polychaeta > Phyllodocida > Syllidae > Haplosyllis > Haplosyllis leylae. The sequence continues at coordinate 10,697 of JBCAUG010011282.1, forward strand.
GTAAACGTCGAGTTATTCCCTGGAAACGGAAAATTAAATGCAGAATGTATCGTCTACAGGTACACGCTTTGATTGCTTGCACTAGATTGTGAACCAGCTGTGTGCTCGATTGTGAACTCTGCACTGATTAACGTTGTCCTTATATGTAGTCACAGGCTGTCAAAGATATACCTAATCAATTGCAAGAGGGTATAAATAAAGGTGACGTCGTTTGACTGTCAAAACTCTCATCTATATGTCGGATTTTACGTAAAACAGTGACCAATTTTGTGCTATCGTGACGTTTTTTTAAAATCTTCATTCTTTTCCATAACTTTCTATTGTGAAGTGTGTATATGTATGTAGAATCCTCAATAAAAAATTAGTAAATTTTTACCTTCAATATTTGTCTATATCTTAACCTTTTTTCTTGCCGG
>JBCAUG010011293.1:0-11112 GCA_038406175.1 Haplosyllis leylae
ATCATTTAAGTAAGTAGTCATCATCCCAGTAACAAACTCCCGAGTAAATTCAGTGTCTGACCAAGTCCTGATGTAAAGGAATTAGGAGCAAGAGAAAGAAGAAACGATTAGCTAACATAAGTATGCACTTCTGAAATCCAGACTGTCGTGGCAATTACCATCACTCATCTTGTAATTTACTACAATCTTCTTTTTTCAAATAACTCTTTACCCAAATACTATACTAGATTTTCCAGATAAAGTTTTGCAACATGTTGCATCAGAAATAAACTAGACCCCTGAGATCATTCGTGCAGTTGTAATCAACATATCACAGAGGTTACAGTAAAAGATTTGACCAACGGATACAAGGGAGTTTGCAATTCCCTCAAGTGCTAATCCTTTGCTTCGTCGAAAATACACAGAATAATGTAATAATCATTTATTATGTATGATTAATTGAAATAACTAATTGGGTCACCATTTTAAGACCGCCATCTCCATGGATACTTTGGGAATAGTTCATATGCAACGGTACTAAAGAGTTTAAATCCTCGTGACACTTTTTCATGAAAGTTGATTGAAATAATTACTGTAAAGAGGATTGCCTCGCATCTATCGTCAAGGCCCAAAAATATTTGGAACCTACGCCAATAAGAAAACAGAAAGCTGTTATACTTGTGAATTTTGTACGGCTCAAGTTTGACACATTTCTACGGTATTAATGCTCAAAGTACAACAATTTTATGACAGTCACGTGACAACCTTGAGATTTCAAATGATACATCGTTCATAAATATTGACAAGTATATTCTCAGCAGTGACGGATCCACAACTCCCCATGGCAGGAGACACAAAGCCCCTAGCCATGGCTATATTTCTACCAAAAACAACTGAATTTAAAACATTAAACCTACATAAAATAATTCAGTGTTGTTTGGAGTACAGAAAAGCCGCTATTTTTTATTGAAATATCATTGATATGTGGCACTCATTAGCGAAGCTGGTGAAGTTGCCGATGGAAAACTTCGAAAATTAATGTTTGTAAAACATGAGAAAGAATATATTTATATTTAAACGGGATGATAATTGAAGGCCAGAAGCTTCTATTTTCGAAACGAAATAGTTATAAAATATTTTCTTTACAGAAGACTACAAATTTGGGAGGATAATTTCCCATGTGGTTTGTTTGACACCTATGGTTTCTCAACTGGTGACCTTTCAGTCCAAAAGAGAACCTGGTTGTTACTGTTACCAACATTTGGAATTACACCTTAGAGAGTTACCATGCACCTTTATTGTATGCGTGAAATAACGTAAACGGTACGTGTCAGGAAGAAATACCTGAGATTTTCATTACATGCAGTTATCCCAGATTTGGCAAATCTAATTTTACAGAATGCTCAAAGTTTAAATTTTACAGATACGGATTATTTGCACATTCTACCATGGCCGGTCCTTGTGAGTCAATTAAACCACCAGTTTGCCAGTCTTGGTGATCCAATCAAGACTAGACAGTCTAGGGTGATGGTCAACAAAGACAGGGCAATCTTGGTGAGGCCAATTTCCTTCCTTCTGAAGAGTTCCCCTTAAGAAAACAATGGCAGTCATATTGACTCAAAAAGCTTTTATTTGAGTAACATTTTGCTACAAATGTCAATTTATAATGTCAGCAAATATCCATATTAAGAATAGGAGCCATCACCTCTGAGGTCAGTCTGGTTTAACCCGGACCCAGGCCTAAGACAGGTCTTTTGGTCTGAGCTAACCTCAACTGACCGCAGAGGTAATGGTTCCTATTCTAATATTTTATAGGAAACATTTACCAACCTTTGCTGGAATTCATATATGACATTGCCAGCACATTGGGATTGAAACCGAATAACACAGAACAAGCCAACAAAGGATAATACAGTAGAGTTTTGAACTGAGGTAACCTGTGCCTCATCCTCATAGATAGTCCCCTGAACAAAGGAATATTTTTAGAAATTTATAAACAATTACCATTATGTAATTATGTAATTTGATATTCACCAAAGCCACTACTGAGTAGGCTCAAGAAAATTATAACAATATAATGTTATAATTTTAATGTTGAACATCTCAACCTACTGAGATACCAGTTCAACACAAAATATCCAAACGAACCATACTCTGTTATCTTAAAAACCAAATCTTGCCCCTACAAATAAAGTATATTTTATTTCACATAAAAACAAGAAAGCCTTTTAGTAGAAAGCAAACATTTGGGTCACACATAAATTGGTTTCTTTTCATTTGACCTTGATATGACCTCAATATTGAGTAACCTTGACTTTCAGATGACCTTAACCTTTAAGCATGATTTAGTAGAATACAAGTAGAATATCAGGTAAAATATGACATTTTATCTATGTGATCTTGACCTAGACACAGTAACCTTGATACTCAAACCTACCCAGATATGGTCAACATATCTGTATACTATTAATGAAGTTCATAACTTCAGCAGTTCATAGCATATGGCCTGAACAGGCAGACACACAGAGACACATACACAGACACAGTTGAAATTATTACTTACCCCCATACACAGCCTGATGTATATTTATTAAAACAATCATATTCATAAACCAACTATGATGTTTTAGCTTCAGTAAATGTTCATGGATGATTAATTTAATATAGTGTTCATTATGATGAATATTGTTATTTCCAGTACGTTGGATGATCTCGGAGGGGGCGAGCAAATGTCCTTCAACTCTTTGTCAGTTAAACTTCTTACCTCTGACACTTATATTTTATTCTTTTTTCTTAAAATTTTAGCTTCGCTTTCCTTGGCATATTTTGTCTTTTATGTTTCAATATTTTTTCATTATTTTGAGCATACATTTTGTGCCTACACTTATCAAAATGTCTTAATGTAAACATTGCTATGATATCTACATAGTATTAGAAATGTCTGTCAATAACACCTTTGTAAGTCAACTGATGCACAAATAGTAAATTATGTAGTATGCAGCAAAATGAGAGTCATTTCCACTAGCTACTGTGCTTGAGAACATTGGTTTGTGTTTGTGAAGAACAAAAAAGGTTGGTATGATAGAAACTACAGATTTACGTGCTTCAAAAATCAGGTGATGCATAAGAACTTTTGGGTTTACATGAGTTGACTACTACGGAACCTCAGCAATTCTTTCCCTTTATTCCCTCCTTGATCCGGTACTATGGTACTTTCTGAATTACATCATAATTGTGTCGCGTAAATGTAATTTCTTATTTCACCCATTGTAAGATGCTGTCTATCAAAATTGCTTTCCACACAGAATCAAGGGAGTGTCCACAATGGTAAAGCATTAAGCTACAATTATGCAACAGAACACATCATCCTTTTATGGTTGCTGTGATGTAATAGAGTTTGAGTTTCATGTGCAAAGGAAAGCCAGTGAATTAATATCCCACGGATTAATCGCATAGACTTAAATTTCATTCGACCAACTCCATTTCATTTGACCGGTGGCTTCTCCATTCTCTGACCATAGAGAATTAAAAATGACATGACTATTGGGGTTCCAAGAACGAGTAACCTTTTCTCCTCCAGGCTACCGTCTTTTTACCATCCGCATATGCGGATAGGTAATAATATCAGTCAGGTCTGTCTGTCTGTCTACCTGTCTGTGTGTTTATCTGTTCAGGCTATAACTTTTGAACTATTACAGCTAGGCGCTTCATTTTTAGCATACAGACACATCTTGACCACATCTATGTCAAGTTTGAGTATCAAGGTCATTGGCTCAAGGTCAAATGAAAAAATGACATATTTTACCCAACTTTACTTCTGTGTGCTTATAAATATTCCACTGAAACATATTTAACATGTCAAGGTCAAGGTAATTCAATATCATGGTTAAATGAAATGAAATCAATTTTCTGTCAATTATAAATGTTTTTGTAATTTATGTGTTATGCAGATGGTATGCCTTCCACTGAAAGGCATTCTTGTTAATTTTTATTTACGGTAATGTCTACATCAATATCAAATGTACCATTCCAAACATTTTGTTAGGACGTTAACATGTAAAATTTCTTCTTCAGTGATTGATGATGCTGGGCCTTTCGAAGATTGAAAGCATTAGTGTTATTTTTGCAAGTGTTTGCACAACTTACAAAGATATAATGGAGGTTAGTTAGCACTTTATCACTGCTAAGTTTTCCTTTCGTCGACAGTGTTATACTGCAATGTATCATCCTTTGTTTGCTTGGACCGTGTTATTTCTGATTAACTGTTTCCTACAAAATGCCTAAAACTTTTTCTCTGAAATGATATTCACAATTTAGACAACAGATCAATATAAAACTGGAATGAAAGGATGACAACAATATTTTAACTCAACTGCATTGATACGGTGATTTCATTTACTTCATCCATTCTTCTCTTTTTAAACGTGTTATTTTGTTATTTGTAGCAACGAATTTTTATGTCAAATGCTTTCAGGAGGTCAGTAATTGAAATTAAACCTCTGTCTTGCTTAATTTAGTGATTTGTGTTGAATAGTTAAACCAAAGCCATTTTTGTGACTCTAGCAATGGTCAAGCACATGCAAAAGTTGAAGTTCGACTCAAAATTCATAGATAGTCAACAATTAAACATGGGCCTCCATCGTATCAATTCAGATACAGAAACTGCTTTCTCCACCTGATCAGAGTTCTGCCTTCACTAAACAACACAGGTAGCTCGACGAGCCATCAAGCAGCGACACACTAACACAAAATGCTGCATGGTTTGTATACCAAAATCAAGCAATCTGAAGAGCAAAGAGTAGTCTTCACTTGTTCAAACTGATAATGTTTATCACATAAAGCTCAACTTTCTAAGAAAGACAATTCACTAAAGGTGTAATAGTATTTTTTTTTCTTAACAGGGTTAGGTAAATTTCATAAATGAAAACCAATACTAAATTTATTCACAATATACACTTGTTTCTTGTAATGTTGCCCTTCTGGTATCGAAAGCAACGGTGACTATGCAATTCCTTGATTTGAATCGTATCGGTGTGTAGATTAAAGACTCCCAACTGATTTTTTACCTTCTAATGTCAAGTTTCTAAAAACAGATGGTTAGGCCACTAACTACCTTGACATTTCTTGTCACGACTCGAGCTTGAGACAGTAGCGTTGACGTAAATTTAATCTGGTTGTTTGCTGGAGGACATTGCTTCACTTTCATGCAGGATGTTGACAGACAATGTGTGTGTGAAGGTTCTAGTTGTGTAAAACAGTTACTGTATCGTCCAGTTACAACACCCTTACAAAAGCACAAACGACTCTCTTTCAGAGACAGAATTGCTTATGGGTTTTGATAACATAGAGTTCTGTGTGTATTTTATGAGCATTATAATATAGGGTTGGCCAAAATTGTACTTACTGGTGTTTATTCAAAGAAAATGTTACAAGGTGATTAATATCCACCAAATCAGAAAAAGGTGTTCTAATTTTCCTGTCGCTTTTCAATGGATCCGTTTTTGGTGACATTGAGAAGTTTAATTGAAGTCAGAGAGCTGTCTCAGTTGTTCGAATTTCCTTACAATTGATAGTTATTGTAATTTAAGAAACCTACACATTGCCCATTTTATTATCAGTAGAAGACAAAAAAGGAAAGGGCTCATTTACTGAATAATTACAAAAGACCTGTAGTGTTACACGTGATTGTAAAATCACATTTGAAACTTGTCCTTGATATTGACTTTAATGATGCAGCTGGGCAACAAAGCAAATTGTCAAGAATACAATCAAAACTTGCTCTTTCGTACTAATTAAACAGATGAATTTTTCAAACTTTTTTATGATTCATACTCCTTGTCCTGATACAAAAAATTAATTTTTTTTGGGGCAAACACAAAAGTAAATAGAAAAACTAATGAAATTTACTTGTTGGCTCACGTGGATGATTGTCCTCAGTGCTGTGGAGCTTCTTGTCTCCAGTGGACGTTTGCCTTCCTTATCTATCATAGGGTAAATAACTTCTGACCATAACTCATTGAATATTTCATATATTTAGATAAGATGAAAACAAAAAAAACAATATATACAGGTAATTCTGAGCTATGGTAATGACTACATCGTCGTGATGCCCACAAGTTAACTGCACACAGGTTGCTTTCTGAAGAAATTTAAATCGGAACAAGAATTTTATGCACGCTCGCAAAAGTCACTTCTCCCTGACAGGAAACCTATCATTTGGAGATGTGACCAGTCAGAATAACTATAACTTATGTGTCTGTGAAGTAATTTTATTATCCTAACCTACGAAACACCTTGCTGGAAGAACGTAGCTTTTCTGACTGTTATCGATACCTTCAGTCAATTCTGACTGGGTTCTACAATGGTCGTCTGTGATAACAATATTGAACTATATATATTTTGTATTACGGGGGAGCCAAACTACCTCAGAAACTTTCCAGCCTACTAAGGGATGCCTTTTATAGTTAGAGATTTCCAGTACAGCACATGGTTAAAACTCACTTCCTGCTGGGATATCTGTAAATATCAGAGCATCAGGTCTACTGGAAAAATTCCAATGTAGTTCAACTCTCCCCAATATAAAATATAATAGCTCAATATTATTTTTGAGACAAATGTATTGGTTGTTTATTTATGCTTCCAAATATATTTTCTCATAGACGACCATTGTAAAATCCAGTCAGAATTGATTTACACCATAAAAAACAGTCAGAAAGGAATGGCCTTCTGGCAGTGTGTTTGGTAGGCTAAGGTAATAAAATTACTTCACAGAGACAAACAAATTATAACAGAAAGATAATCAAGAGATTTAAATTTGAATTTAAGCTACAATTTCTTTTTTAAAATAGAAAGTCACTTCCATTGGTAGATCTTGGACTGCAAGCAGAAGATAAAAGTACTGAGAGAATTAGGTATGTGTCATACATCACTTATGTTTGAACTACAGTAGATTTCCAAAGCAATAGGACCCATTTGAGTGGCTTATGTGTGTGCACCAATTCTATACCTGCCCAGCTTAACAATGATGTCTGATGCATTACCGCGTTCTTTTTCCATTGTTTTGCAATATTGAAAGACAACTGGGATCCATTGTGTCATTAATCTTAAAACTAAATAAATATACTCTCATTCTGATTCCATTTAAGAAGTCATGCAACACCTATTTAGGTGCAGAAATCCAGGCGAAAACCACAGCACACAACTAACAATGCTGCAACAGGCCGCTGGATATCTGGGTTGAAAGAATCTGACGTATTCCTCAAATGCAGGCAATTGCTGCAACTACAGTTGGGCACATTCATTTCAGACATCTCATTGTTAACAACCCAGTTCTGTAGAATCTATTGATCTACATCTGGACAGTAGGTTTTTGAAAGATGTTCTCTAACAAAATTTGTCATAACCATTAGGGATACTGCCAAATGACTGGCCTGTACCAAATCCAAGTTTTATTCCAAGGCGCTAACCTTGTGTGCACGGGAGGTACACAACAGTGAGGTGTTACCACAATACTTCCCGGCAGAAAAGTACTCACTCTATTGGAGCTTTGGTACCAGATCTCGAGGTTTGCACAAAAATGCCCTCATCCAGAATTACCTACAAGTGGGTAATCTGATTGGGTTCAAATTTTTTCCTTTCTCCCACTGCACATCCCAAAGGAATGTAAATAATCATAGTAGTGGGAAAGGGAAGTCTGAATGCACCCTACGGTGCACATTTTTATGTGAATAGCATAAATATCATGGTTATTGAAACTAAGCATTTAATAATGTAATGAATGGTTAACAACTGTTCAAATGATGATCTACATTCTCCGGAAAAATTCATTGTTTGGTATACCACCCGTTAAACTTCTTGGAGATTTTAGTGAATCTATCTAAGACCTTGCTTTGGCTTCAGAGCGTCACTGTCCATTATCTCACTGAAACCCATAGTCTATAATCAACATTTAAGTTAATCATCACTTCCTGAAACAAGGAAAAAAGACATTGTGAGAAATTTTAATGAGTGGATGTTGTCATTTTCAAATATCTAGTTACTGTTTTAACGAATGGGCACGGGGTATCGTTGAAATCACTGCATAAATTCCTCATGAAATCCGGAGTTGAAAACAATAGGATACAAAAAATCTCAGGCAGTGAAAGTTTCACCAGGTGGCTCATTGGCTGCAAGGGCAAGCAAGTGAAAGGGTGCAAGCCCTCCAGCCCTTGTGTCCTTGTGCCCTCAAACCCTTGTGCCCTTGCACCCTCCAGCCCTTGCACCCTCCAGCCCTTGTACCCTTCAGCCCTTGTGCCCTTCAGCCCTTGTACCCTTGCACCCTCCAGCCCTTGCACCCTTCAGCCTTGTGTCCTTGCTGCCCCACCCTTGTGCCCTCCAGCTCTTTCATCCTCCAACCCTAAAAAGTTTTTTGCCCATAACTTCCTTAATAATGATCCAATTTTCAATCCACTTGCACTGTTAGAATCATCTCAGTCTGCTCTATTCAGCCATGGGTGCGAGGGGCATGGGGGCTTGAGGGCATGAGGGCACAAGGGGTACAAGGCTGCAAGAACCAATACTATAGCTGGATAGAGGGCACTAAGAAGATTCTAATGGTCCAGGCAGAATGGTCCAAGTGAATTGAAAATTGGACCATTATTAAAGAAACTATGGGCAAAAAACTTTTTAGGTTTGGAGGGCAGGAGGGCACAAGGGGTGCAAGGATGCAAGGGGTGAAAGGGTGGGAGGGCACAAGGGTGGGAGGGTGCAAGGATGCAAAGGCTGGATGGTGCAAGGAAAGGAGAGTCAAGGGGCATGAGGGTACAAGGGCTGTGAGGGGCATGAGGGCACAAGGGAAGTATAAACTAGGTTTTTGTATCCCCACCATGCTAGGTTACAAATTGTTAAAACAAGTTTGATTACATAATGTTATGTTGAAGAGTCCCCACCACCTCCAAGTAGAATCACCACCCCATCTACATTCACAGAAGAACAAAAGGCCTCTGTAGGTTCCCACCACGGTCCCAAAATTTGAGGGGAAAAAGGATCAATTACTCACTAAGGTAACTCTAACGAGCCATCAATAAGACTCTGGCAATTAATGAAAAGGTGACGACGTTAGTTGAAACAATACAACGCAAGACTACTATTTCGCCATTGTTCCATTTATGTTTCTACAGCTTCCGAGACAATAATAAGAGTAGTAATTAGTGAGGACAATTCAACAATGTGCTGGGAGAATATAAAAGCTTTCAGCAGCTGACACCGATCACTTTTCCAACTCAAATGCTTTCAAACTAACACAACTTGCGTCGAATGCAAGGTCTCTCAACACAAAATTTAGGTGTATCTTTTTGTCAAAGCGTTGCAAAAAGGTAGTGTTGCTTTCATTTGAAACTTTCGACTTGAGGCGTACATGTCGGATTATTTTGACACAAACGTAGATACAGGATATGAGCACATATGAAATAATGGTGTACGCAGGTGAGTGGTTTGACTTGGATTACTGATAATTAATATAGGAATATAAAAACGAAAACGAAATATGAATAGGCATGAAGTACGTTGTTTGTGTACTTTTTAAAATGAACTTTGAGATAATATTGATTGTAAACGTTCTGTCAAATGTTATGTTCGGAAACGTTAGATGTTTCCAGTGTGCCATGTGGTATTTTGATATATCAGAGATATATCTAGATATCCAAATGTTTTTCTGTTCATAGATCAGTAAATATTTGTGAAAAATAACAAGGTAAGTAGATATCTTTAATAGAAGGTAAATAAACACTTAAGTGTCTTGTCTTTTAATCCAAATTTCTAGAAAGGGTTGGCTAATTAGTAACACTGTAAAAAGGTATCAGTGATAAACTCCTTGCTGGGTGATCTCTGTTGAAAACTGTGCTTAAACTCTTAGGATGTTTGGCCTTTTCTTGAATATGAAAATATCTAGTTAATCTAGATAACGATCTGCAATTTTAGCAGTTATCTAGATATCTAAAAACACTGGTGTCATAAACCATTTTGTTACATATTGAAACATGTTTTCCAACAATTCATGACCAAACTGAATAACATCAATATTTTTCGTGTCAAAAAGATCAAGATTTCAGGCACAACACAGGGACAAAACATTCAAAGTTTGCCGTTTTGGATTGAATTGAATTACGTGAAGAATTATTTTCTATATCTAGTAAAACAAAAATGAACTGATTGACAAAATAGATCAACAATTTATGAGACCTCCGGGTGGAGTGATGACTTTATCACCCTCTGAAATTTGACATTGGGTGGTAAACTCAGCAATCTACCCCTCGGGCTCATAAAGGTATTTATCTACCAGTTAATCAGTTTATTTTTGTCATTGATCATATAAAATTCGCGTTTCTAAATGATTCATTCAGTTTGACAAATTTGATAAACTCCAAAGGAAAACCTTGAAAGTGGTTTTCTGTCTTCAAACTATTAATTTGAGGCACAGTATCTCAGAAACTGTAGGCTCATGCAAGGTCTTGGTCCTTGGTTTTAAGGTTATGCAACAAGGAATCATCTTGTCATATTAAAATGTAAAATCATTTTTCTTTCCGAACCGGACACCTTTTAGTACACAGATTTAAGTATTGAAACGCAATCTACTTGCTATTTGTTGTGCATTCAATGGCATTCAATTCATAAGACGCAAAACAAGAATTAGATTACAGTGCTTTAATTTTCTATGAACGTTTAATACTTTTTGTACTTAGCAACATCTTTAGTCTGATTTAGTCTGTTGTTTAAGTGCAACACCATTAGATTCAAAATGCCATGTATTCTATTTTAGTTGCGATCAAGATGAGAAACGTGACACATGGAGCCAAAAGATGAGACTTAGCCAGTGCTCAGAGAATATAAAACTCAAACTTATAAATAAATTTATGTACAATTTACAGAAAAATTCTGTGGTAGACAGAAATTTCCGAGGAAAAACAAAGAAAATGCCAATTTCCTGAAACGTAACATATCTTCACAACAACAATGAAGAATAAATACTAAGTATCATTTCTAAGTCATTAAAAAGATTTTTATGTGACAAAATGCCTTGTTGGTGGCTCGTCAGAGCTACCTATGTGGTTGACGGGCTGTTTTTGGTCACTTTTTTTGGAAGGTGGAGGGGAGCTG
>JBCAUG010011304.1:0-11112 GCA_038406175.1 Haplosyllis leylae
TTTTTCGGCAAGTAACCATGTGGATTCATTGCCTGTTGAGCCTCGAGAAGAACAGCATTTGTATCCATAAAAATATTTGCAAATTCTTCAGCCTTGTGGATTTGTTGTGCCCTATCCCTAGCATCCCGTGTTTCCTTACTTTGCCCTCTACCTGTGCAGCGTAACAAGTTCCTCTCAAAAAGATGTATTTGACTTTCTTGATACATCATGTGCGCGATGTTGTAAATCGCAGCTGTAACCAACCTCAGTGTCTGATTTGGCTTGATTGATTTGTTTCCAGGTTCTGACATGTTGAGACCTGGTATACCACCTCCACGAAATGGAGGGAACACATGGCTCTTCCTTGGCTCCCAGTATGCAACAAAGCCTTTCAATTCCAGGAATTCATCTGTGATCTCCTTCAACTCTGTAAGTAGTTTTTCAAACCCGTCAACAGTCTCCATTATACACATTTCCTCGCAAATTTCTTCAAAATGCTCACGCTTCTCAGGACCCACTTTTACAGCATGGCGGCACACATCGGACTTGAACTGCCACTGGCACCCTTTCACACGTTCTTTGCAGAATGCATCCCCATAGACTTCCCTTACAGCTTTGAAATTAGCACCACCTTCATCACAAACAAAATAGTGTGGCCGGAACATAAATCCTGGTTCACCTTTCATGTCTGCAAGCATTTTGTTAAATAGCCTGAAGAAAGCCACAATGTGTATATAGTTCTCTGAACGTATCTCCATACTAGCCAATCGAATGGCCTGTTTCATTGCTGGATGGATGAGCCACAATCCGAATGTTTTGAAACCATAAACACGTGAATGGGCTGAATCGAAATATGCATTCTCTAACTGCAGAATATTTTCTTCCGCTGTTTCATCCATTTGCAAAGCAATCTCTGCCATTTTTTCTGATGACTTGAAAACATGGTCAGTTCCACTTTCATCTGAATAGTTTTTGTTTCTGATATTGTAAACATAATATTTATTGTGCTGATCTGTGGCCTTCTTCAGTATGCCGAGAGCATCGAAAGAATTACATGTCACCAGTTGAGTGTGGAGCAGTGATATCCATCTGCCTTTTAACAGCCCTTTTGTCAACCCATGCTTCAGCTTCGGCTGCAGCAAGATTCATTTTGCCCGACTCAATAAAGTGGCTAATTTCTTTTTTCAGACTGACTTCCTTTGCTGGTCCACTTAACTTGCGTTCCTGTATGCAGTTACGTAGCAGCATATTCCTTTTCTGTATATCAACTTGGAGTCCACATTTGTGCTGTCCTAAATGGTAAACAGTAGCCATACCACTCGCTTCATCAAATTCGACAAGTTTATGCGCACCGCAACCTTCTCTGTTGCCGGTTTGGTCACATATTGCGCATATCCGGATGTTTCTTCGCCCTCTCGGAGTTCTCCAGCTGACACGGTTAGGTATGTGATTTTTTGATGTTTTGACAAAAGGGCAATTTTCATTTCTACAAACAAATGATCCTAGGCAAGTACCACCTCGCGGCTTGACGTTGTCATACAGAAGTAACGTAAGTTGTTTGTTACCCTATTCCAAGTTGCTGTTGTTGCTTTGATTTTGAAGTAACCTGTACCATCAACGTCTAGAGGAAGTGCTTCACAATATGTTGGTGTTTTATTATCAAAGTACCAAGTGGGAAATGGTTTTCCACGTGAAATATTTGCTATGAGAAGATCAGCATCCAAATCTTCATTCAGAATGAAAGCATAATGTTGTTGTTGTTGTTGCTGCTCTTCACAATCAGAGGTTGTCGAGGTTGTTGTCTTTGCTGAATGCGGTGCGTGTTTCCTGGTTTCCTGAAATGACTCCTGTGAACATGATGGTGATGACAAAGGTTCAACATCTGTTTTATCAGTGTTGTCTGTTGTAATATATGTGGTGTCACTGTGGCTGAAGATGTCTGGTGTACGATCAAAGAGGAAATTGTTTGTTATTTCTTTGGTTACTGCTGATACTTGCGGAATAGAATCATGTTCTGTTTCTTCTTTAATTTCAATGGTGTCTGATGCAACATGTTCTTTTGAACAGGGATCTATTTCTTCATTGTCACTACATGTCAGGTCAATGTATATGTGTTCATTTCTTGTCTTTTTTTGTGAAGATGAACTCTTGCGCAGGGATAACCTGGAATGCTTATGCCTTGTATTGACATTTTGCGCATTTGTCTCACATGTTTCTTCACGCCGCATGCCATGTAGGGGAGTAATTGTAAATTGGGAGCCTGGGGTGCTTTGATCCTGATTATAGAATCATAATGGTTTGCACCTGCGTATGAACCATTACACGTAAACTTGACTTGTACAACTCTGTCTTCCATATTAATATATCTGTTGTCATTAGTTTTACCACAATGGAAGGTTAGAACTTTGACTGCATCTCCTGCTTTCTGATAAATGAAGAGGTGTATTTTAAGAACATCCACAGTTATCTTCATAAGGAGATCGACAATATCGACATTGAAGTTGCCTGTACAGAAGAAATCAAGAGCATCAGCAACTAATTTATCTGCGAGAAATTCGCCTGTTTCTGTGTGATGCCACATTGTAAAGTCCCGGTGATGCAGGCACAGATGGCTTATTATTTTGGCCATGCAATCATCCAATGTCAGTGTCACCGTAATCTTGGAGCAAGCAATTCAGGACAGAGTTCAGGAAGCAATACCCATCGTCTCTCGTATGTTGAACAGTTAAATGCTTGTTTAATTTTTTCATCGAATTCACTCCACAGGAAAGGTAATATTGTGGGGGATTGCCTGAAAGAAAATAGGATTTCTTTCAGTCCTTGCTTCTCCCCAAAAACAAGGCCATTTACATTGAACAGCTGGAATCTTGTTCATTTGTCTTGTTTACACCATCTGATCAAAGCAGGTTTAAACAAGACACAAAAGTAGCAGTTAGATGAGCAGCTTTCAACATTGCAACATATGAAATAATTCTGTTAAATTTAGAACAAAATTATTCCATTTGGAACACCAAGCCAAATTATGCAGACATTAAACTGGAACAATTAAACAATTGAAAATTAAAATGTGTCAAAATTTTATACCTTAACTTTGGTTCTGGAGATTCTGTCTGATTTCTTGATTCTGTGAAGAGATTTGTCCAGTTTTTTCCTCTTATCATTCAAATCTGCCTCAATTTAATAATCAATTTAATAACTTCTTCTGTATGACCAGAATCCTTAAGGAAATTCTGATTTTTGGAATTTTGAGAAATCTTTTGCTGAAATGCTTTTGCTTCTGCCATGGTTAGGTTGTGAAAGAACTGGTGAGGTCAGTCTGCATAATTAGGCTGGGTGTCCTAATTTCTATGGGGTAAAGTATGAAGACATGGAAACAGGGAAAAGTCCATGTTTTTCTTACTTGCACATGTTCTTATCTAGACATTGTTTTCATAATCTGGATCCATAAGATCCAAATTATGAAATAGTCCAAATTTTTAAAAGAAGTTTCATTTAGGAGAAAAAACTATTTTAAGGCTTTACCTAGAGTTTGTTGATGTACTTGGTGTACTTGGTGTCTTCAAAGGGGTAGGGTGGGGGGGGGGGGTGGATTGACACCCCCACTTGTTGAAGGGCCAGGCTGTGAATGCTCCATGTGATGTATCTGTCCTGATGTTGTTTTGGACATACCCCTGTAGTTCCTTGGTGGAGGTATAGTCAGCAATGGCGATTCTGGAAGGTCAGACAAGGTACCCAGGGATCCTAGAGTATTTTTCAATTAAAATTTTATTTTAATTGAAAAATGAATATGCCATTTTCCAAAGCGAATACGACATTTTTCCAGGTGCACACTAACCATGCACCCATGCTGTGGGGAATATGCTATTTTTCACGAATTAATATGCCATTTTTTGTTCCGGTCGGGTCCGATATGGACGAATATGCCATTTTCTATAGGGAATATGCCGTTTTTTACAATGTTCTAAAAGGTAATATCATTTCTGTAGTGTATTATTAAGAGGTTATTACTCTAGTTTTTTTTCTAATATTGTATTGAACTGCTTGTCAATATGATGTGTAATTACCTGGAGATTGTGTGTCAGGTATAACAGGTGTTTGATCCTGCAGTATAGGCCTCATGTGCCTTTCTGGAGTCTCAGGAACAAAAGTATTTGAAAATTTCCTTTGCTCTGGATGTAAATCAGCTTTAATTTTGATGTTATGTGTCTCTCCAACAAAAATAACTGAAGAATCAGTGTCAGTCTTAGTGTCAGACATTTTGGTAGGTCAGAAAGAGGGAAAAAATTGAAGGTCTGCAGTAAATATATTTTTCTATGTTATGTTTAATTTTGAGGCATTTAAACTGGAATAGAAGTAGAATAAAAGTTTGTTAAATTTTGAGTAATTTGTAGTTTTTGTTAGCCAAATTAGAAGGATTTTTGTAAAAGAGAGTTGTATTTTTTATGCAAATTTACAAGCTTAAGTATGTCAGAGTGGACATGTGACCTGGACTGCTGGGGTTGGTAGTGGCAGTACTGAACCCCAGCAGGCCAGGAGGGGATAGGGATAATTGACACCTGTTGCATGAAGTGAGCGATTTTGGACGAATACGCCATTTATTATAATGAATATGCCGTTTTTTTCGATAAAACACTGTAAATATTTGATTTGTTGTTACAAATATGAAGAAAAAGAACAAATATATTCAGATTTGATAAAAAATATTTTTTGGCCTTTTATTTATTGATTTTTGTAAGACATAACATAACACAAACATAACACAGACATAACCTAGACTCAGACTAAAACTCATGGTGAGGTATCACATCTTTATGTAGACCTCTGACCCTAAGGTTAAGGGAGGGGGCCCACTTAGTACGGGGGGGGGTCGGTAAACGATACTACACGGTTCTAACAAACCATGGATCGGCCATTATTTCGCAGTATCATATTTCGCAGAATCATTCAATTTTGCAATTTCATGGTTGGGTCTGCGCCGTTTACATTTTTCTTATCTGAATCTTCCAGATTATTTAACAGTCTGGATTGCTATCACTAGCTAATGCTTTTTAAAGGAAGTAGTATTTAACACGCCTGGCGCAAAAACCGCAACCTTAGATTCTCTGGAAAAATGGCTTTGAAACGTAGATGAAAATTGTTCCTTACATTTGGTAATTGCACAGAAACCAGGAAGAACTGGACTGGCGAATAGTAGTGAAGGATTTTCTGAACACTAACGGACACAAACGGTCATAGCACTGTGCTGCTGCATACTGAATCGTAGATTCCAACCCCACCAGAACTAGTAGAAAACATGTGAAAGTACGGAGATTAAATAATGTTCTGCCATGTTAGATTATGGTGTCTAACGACAGATTTCATTGAATTATTTTGCTTTTCTTGTCTAGATTTCTTTGTGTTATCCCGAAGGCAGTAACAATCTACACTTTTCGTCGACAGCTATAGTAGCATTACAGAACACTGTATCCGACGACTCAGTGAATGGAGGGAAAGTAGCCAACTTGGAAAGCACGGTTTCGGATAATTGCACAAACTTGCGTGAACATGTTATCTTAATGAGGACATCCTACTTCGACATTGACTTCGATTCACAAACGAAGTTGACTAAATTTCCCTTAATTCATTGCTTCTACAAGTCTAAAAAGATGCAAACAACTGTGCTTACTGAGGCAGGTAACACGGTAAGGTTAATTATGCCAACAACAGGTCCAATGTTTTTATTTTAAGTTGACTAAGCCACAATCAAAGTAGTGGCGCATTCAAATTAGGGCACCACTCCTCATTCATTGGTTATTTTTGGTGATCTTCGTCACCTGCGTGCAAACACCTCTGCTGGCCTCTTGGTGAGCAGAATGGCAGTCGAGCCTGTTTCATCAATGCATGCAGGGTTGAAAATGGTAGAAAAGGTCAAAAAAGTATGAAAACGTAGGAATTTGACCTAAAATGGGAAAAAGTAGAAGAAACCCTAAAAAGTATTCAAAAAGAAGGAGACCTACAACCCTACCACGTGCGGTATATCTGTGATGCACTCACTGTTGTTTGGGTTAGAACAATCTTGTCAAAATTTTGTCAGCACTGCCACCCCTCCCCTCCCAAGAAATAGGATTTTAGCATTTTTGGACTCAGGAATAAAGGTTGGAAGTTTACCACCAGCCCCCCCCCCCAACCTGACATAAGAAAAATTCAATTTTTTGGACGCAGGAACAAAAGTTGGAAGGTTATTGCCAACGGCCCCCTCCCCCTCCCCTGGGAGAGAAGTGCATGCAACGTGCGGAGACTTATATTTGGCCTTTGGGGTCAATTTTCTAGTTTATTTATTTGCTCTATGTTGTAGAGGAGTCCAAGATAAAAGTAGTACATCACTCTGGAACACGATATCAGCTAAGAGTAATGATTTTCGTGATAAAAAGTAATAAACCCAAAGGAGATATATTCGTGTCCACAAATTTGGTTGTGATTGTGCAATTTGAAAAAATGATCATGAAAAGGTGAAAACGTCAAGTCAGGACCAACTTTCAGATATTACCCAGGGAAAAGACAAACAGCAAATATCGTGATTTTTTGAAGGAATATACAGATTTGTTCCCTGAAGGGGGATGGGACTGTTTGTCCCCTGAAGGCCCAAAGGGCCTGAAGGGGACAAACAGTCACATCCCCCTGAAGGGGACAAATTGTATATTCATGAAAAAAGTCACGATATTAGGTTTATTATGTGATTGGAACAAATCTGTATGTCCGGTTGTGTAGCTTTACGTTAAAACATTTTTCTGTCGGCAGACAAATACTACTAATGAATTTATTTAAACTTTTTAAAACAGTAACATTAAAATGTAGTTTTAGAAATATATTTCAACAATAATAATAGTAATTCCGTACTATTTTCTGAAAGAAATATACATTTGAACAAAATAAATAAACAATTGAAATCATGTACTTATGACTTTTGAACGTTTAACCGTATTTGAGTTCTTTTCAGTCTATCACTTTTGCGACAAATTCCATGTTTTTTTATGACATTTCTCACACTTTTTCTTACTTGTTGAAGTTATAGTTGTAGTTTATTGTTACTGAAGAGTGCGGAAAGTACATTTGTGGCAAACGCATCAATTGTTCCATCTGGGTAACATTATTAATTGTATTGACTTGCGTGTTTATATTTTGTTGTTGCTGGAGGGGTTGAACTGCAATTGTAGCATTTACGTCTTTGTTGGTCATTGAGTTTTTGTTTCAGTGTCTGAAGTAGTATTTGGTGACATGATGTCTGTGTCATAGACCAAGTTAGCTAAGATAGAGTCATCTATGGTGTCAAAATCATCGATGGGTGCGAGATTGAAGTGCGGTAAATTTTCCTGTACGTCTTTTACACTTAGATCATTTGTCTCATTCTCAGTCATTTTTGCGACAGTTGCAGTTTTCTGTTTTTTATTTTTAGGGAGTAAGGCATTTGACAAAGATGAAAGCATTTCTTTGCGTTTGTTCTCTGGACATTTCGTTGAATATTCTCTGATTGTGACTTCACTTTTAGAAAGAGCCATAATATGACATGCTTCAAATCCTTGAGTGTCCAGATGCGTAATTACTGTAGATCTGATCGAGTGGTTGGTGTATGTTCCTTCAAGTTTTACACTCTTATGGAGACTCAAATGGGGCACAGACCATACTCTGGAAGACAATTATTATGGAAAAATTTAAATTTTTTGTTAAAAATTCTTTTACATCTCTAAATTTTTTTGAGTGAATTGTTAGTATACATGACTAAAATATGAAAAAAAATAATATGTTCAACAAGCAGTTTTTGAGATATCAGTGTGAATTTTGGTTTATTTTTACAATAGGAAATAGTATGAGGTTTTGAAACCTATGGAAACCTCGCCTTGTTCTTGAAGTTTTGTTTTTATTGCGTTCTTTCTTTTGCTTAAAAAATTTATTACTGACCGTTATTGGCATACATATGGCCATCATTGGTTTTGTTGGGGTCTTCAAAAGAGTGATTTTTGTCACTTTTATCTACAGAAGAAGTAGATCACATAGAACAGAAACTGTTGCTACAGACGGCGAGGATCTGGTTTATTCATATGATCATGGCAGAAATATTCTGATATGCGTTCAAGATCAACAGGCGAGATGGGTGGTGTTGACACTCTTACTCCTTTGCCTTTGCTTTTTGCTTCGACGAGAATTGCTTTGAACATTTCATTTGCTTTTACAAATTGAGGGTCGTTGCAAATATCCCAACCTTTCTCTTTCCTCGTGTAACGATTGATGCCTGATCGGATGCATTTTAAGCTTTGAACACAGTATTCTTCATCATCTTTAACAGGACGGAGCGAAGGATAAAAGTTACACAAAATTGCATTCAGTTCTGTTGGTGTACCTATTGACCCCACATGTTGTTGTTTCTCTTGCTGAAGATACTGAGAGAATTGCTTCATAGCTCCAATAGTTGCCTTCTGTGTACTTTTTTTATCCTTATTATCAAGTAATTGCACTTTCTCAGTGTCAGAACGTTGCTTAAATTGACGAATTTTATCTTTCTGCTTACCAGCGTCCATCATGTTCTCCATGTTTATTTACAAATATGACGTCAAACGGTGGAACCCCATTGGGAATCCTTTGCATTTGTCCGTTTAGCGGACAAACAGCGGCCAGATGTTTGTCCGTATAAAAAGCAACATTACCCGGTAACACTAAAAAATTAGTAAAAAAAAAAATTCACGTACATACACATTTAATTCTAGGGCCAAAAAGAACTTTCATCCAATGAGAAACGTCATATCGCGCCAAGCATATAATAAACTAGGATCAGGACTGTTAAAGCCAATACATATCGAAATTTCTTGCAAAATGTCAAAGATCCCCCCTACTCTTCTGAAATCAATTTCATGGCGAGGCCAGTCCAAAGGGAGGCCTGTGTTGTCGAGTACATTGGAATTTAGGAGGAAACTTAGCCTTTGTAATTTTGTGGCTGAATTCAGAAGCTTAAAACGCATCAAAGTGTGATGCGAAACTTCACAAATATCCAATATATTGGGAAAAGGTTTAATTTTAGATTTCCTCGAAAAGGCAGTGCAGTTTCAGGGTAATGTAAATTAATTCGGTTAATAGGGATTTGGATGAGACATACAAAAACCATTAAATGGTCCAGATTCTGGGCTTTGAGAATATTATACTGGGTCCTTCTTTTTCATGGACTGATTTGAGAGGATTTGAGATTCAAAATCCCGTTTTCCATTAATTAATTAACTCTACCCGGGATTTTAATCATTTTGAAAGTTATTGATGTGTTAAATTTAGGACGGTTTATCAATACACATACAGGAGATTTCATTGCAATACCCATGGAAAAAACCTCAACAAATATGAAGTGAATCAGATCTGGCAAACCTGACAGATTAGGACAAATTCTAATTTTTGGAAAAATTGATGACTCGTTGGAACAGGATTCTCAGAACAAAATACATTCTTCTGGCTTCAGGTCGACTTGTAATTTAATTACAAAGATGCTGTTGGAAATATCTGCCCGCCCAAGAATAACATCCGTAACCACAGGTTTCGTATGAGTATGTTTGTGATGATATTCGCAGTGGAGACAAATATTTGCGTCACGAAATGAAATTTTTCTTGAAAAAATAATCCTCTTCGAAGTCCTTCCTTTGATGGATCTCTTGTCTGTTTTCAGCCTCTCTTTGTCTGTTTTCCAGGAAGAGCAAACGTATAGTCTTGTTTCTGTACAAACAGAAAAACAGAGGTGAAAGAAGCATAGAGACAGAATAAATTACATTATTATTATTACATAATTTAATAATAATTTATTTTCTCTCTTTTGAGTACAGTTACGCAGGTGTTTTGTCGTTTGTTTTTTGAAAAAATTATTTAACAAGTTGAGATGGATAGCCAAGGTCAAAGTTGACCGTACATTTATAAATGCTGGTTACCCAATAAAACGATTATACAATGTGAGAAAAACAACAATAAAGGAACTAATTTACAAATATGTGGTTGGTGGTGTTACACCTTTTC
The DNA here is from genome assembly GCA_038406175.1 of Haplosyllis leylae. Taxonomy (NCBI): domain Eukaryota; kingdom Metazoa; phylum Annelida; class Polychaeta; order Phyllodocida; family Syllidae; genus Haplosyllis; species Haplosyllis leylae. Next base: position 10,000 of record JBCAUG010011304.1, read on the forward strand.
ATGTTTTCAGTAACAATATATGAACTGTTACACCCTTTCATGCATTTCGCCCTTTTGTGATAACAGTAATTTTGTAAGGTTTATCTTATTATGAGTAAATAACTTGATGTTTCATATTCTTTTGAGCATACTGGCTCTATACAACATTAAATCAAACTTCCAGAAGCACTGAAAGAAAAACAGTAATGACAAACAATAAAGTTAATAACGAACATGATATCTACTAGTCAGTCTTTGATTCTATACTTATTAAGATGTTTTACTCATAGCAACTTCAGTTCAAATAAATTAAATTAAGTCTCATTACACCCTTTAATTGCACTAGAAGTCGGGTGAGTCACTTCTGTTCAGCTTTTTTGCACAGGTAGATTTATGCCTATGCAGTTGTGTACAGTATTTATACTCTTCAGAACAACACTTATACAGCTTTTCGTCCTTATGTACCATTGAGTGACTCTTAAGTAGCCTTGGGTTTTTTGTAGTGTAGTCGCAAATATCACATTTGAGAGTCTCTGCGTCATGTTCTTGGACGTGTTTCAGTAAGTCAGGTTTGTTCATAAATCCTCGACCACAGTTCCCACAATTACAGAAGTGGGCTTTTACTTTGAGGTGGGTGACGCGATGAGCTTTTAATACAGAACTGAAGTGGAAGCTCTTTTGACAATCCATACAAGGATAACGGGGTGTGGAGTGTATGTACTGCTGTCTGGATAAACCAGATGGAGTGGTAAATGTCATTATACACTTATCACATTTTAGAACTGGGTGCCTCCTCTTATAGTGATCATTGATTTTCATAACACTGGTTTTATGTATTCCACATTTCGGACACTTAAAATATCGTACCTCTTTGTGCTTCTTGATTCCGTGCTCTGTTGTTTTAAGACTTTGAAGAAAAAAAAGATGGACATTTGAGTTTTCCACGATGGGCGCTTCTGTCAGATTATCTGACAGATCTTTACACAGGGAAGAGCAAAAAAAATTGTCAAAAATTTCCCCAAATGATCATCAGGCCAATGCCTTACCAACTGAGTTAAGTCAACATTCAGTTGCCAGCCTTAATCTTCATGGCCTTTATAAAGTCATGCTCTATTGATTCTAGAAATGAACAAA
>JBCAUG010011315.1:0-11111 GCA_038406175.1 Haplosyllis leylae
GTCAATAGCCAAATGAGGACTCACGTGTGAAATTTCTATTTATACCTGTGTTAACGTGTGCCGTGCAGATCTATTAATGTACGCGTTCTACTGTACATGTTTATACGCTTCCCGTGTACGGGAACCACACGGTAATCCAGATTCCTCCACTGTTCACAGAGTTTCTACCATAAAATGATCAAAATAAATAGCTGATAGATGTACTGTGTACATGAGCCACACGGTAATCCAGATTTCAACACATAAAATGATCAAAAATACATTCATATCATGGGGGTGAAAAGACCAAATAAGCAAAGAAATAGCAACCTGTCATACCTTTGGTTCTCCCAGTATCTTTTGTGAGAAAGCTGCTGCTGGGATGCTCAGGGCATTCCTGTACATTTTGTGCCATTGCAATCCAGATTTATACAGCCTAACGTACACGGTTCACGTGCAGCTACAGAGAACTGTATGGAATGTGGCATTTCATATGAAACAGATGTACGTGCGTGAGTAAAACCCACACGTGAATCGCCCCTCCACACGTGAGGAACTTATCCAACCATCAACTACTGTACGGTAGCTGTACGTGACTCACGTGTCTATATTCAAATACCCCTACCACCATAGGTGAATAATTACTGGCATGGAAGCTGTACGTGAGTTCACAGTGAACGCAATCTGGCCATATGTGAGTGACCCCACCTCCACACGTCAGTTCACGGTGCACGTTAATTACCGTGTACGGTAGATGAATGTGAGTAAAACCCACACGTGAATCACCCCTCCACAAGTGAGGAACTTACCCACACGTTAATTACCGTGTACGGTAGCTGTACGTGACTCACGTGTATGCGCACAGCTCCCCTCCACCTTCCAAAAAAAGTGACCAAAAAACAGCCCGTCAACCACATAGGTAGCTCTGACGAGCCACCAATAAGTGATCACAAAGTTAGCCACTCCAATTTTGACTTTCTACGAACATATACACAGAACTTGGAACTTTTTAATTCCGTTACTGGATATTAGATGTGCGGATTATGATCGGTAAGTTACATTATTTACCAAATCTAACAATTCGTTGCACACAAACTTTCTATTCAAATAACTCTATTGTTAGTCTTTTCTTCATTCAAAGATTCAGTTCAGAGTGATTTTCAGTGGTTTCCCGCCCCCCCTTGTTTCTGATTCCAACATTCATTAATAATAATATTAACAAAGATTAAAATGAAAAGAAACACTTACATCGTGATCAATGATGGCTTTCATTAACAAGCAAGTCCACAAGGCAAGTTCATCTGCAGAAGAAATATTCATTATTTGATTATTTACTTTCACTTGAAATTCATCAAGTAAATAATGTACTGTTAGGTATTTGTTGCTGGCTCGTTTAGATTCAGTTTAGTGATTAAATTAGGGGACATGCCTTGGCACTTTTATGATAAGCGGACCTACTTTAAGCTGCAGTCATTGGTGGGAATTTGTTTACACAGAATTCTGCCATGACGTCTTTTTAGATCCATATGCCAGCAATTGCGAACGTTTAACGACGCAACGTCATTTTTAAATACTAATCCACACTAAGGAAACTATCAAGTTACACACCAGCATCGTCCACAGAAAAACTGTACACTCTATCCACCGTGATCACTTTGAAACCATAACCATGGACTTCTCCGTGCTAGAATCAAGAAGTCGAAGAAATATTATTTTCGACCATGAAAAGTTATACTTGGAAATATATCAACTTCATGGTGCCAGAAGTTTATTCCAACACAGATTACCTTGATGTTCTGTTCGACGTTAACCATGGAAGAAACTGGTATAACTCTCTTTGAGACGGCACTCTAAAATGACAAAAAAATCCTCCATATTTTGAAGGTAATTACCTCTATTCAGTGAATTTTTATCCAAGCATGTTAGTTTTCTCTTTTCCCCCCTAATTTTGTATTTCAAATGAAAACAAAAACAGACCTTTTGATCGTGGAAGTATTTCAGAGTTTTCCCATCAAACTGAACCCATCGTTTTTGCCATCCTCTCCTCCTGCTCTTCAAACTTGTCAAAAATTCACAAAAACGTCATTTTAGTCATGCTTCAAAACACTACACATTCAATTAGTTAATTTCCACACATATAAAAGTTCAGTGCACACACATCTGCATTAATTTAGTTCTGCAAGTCCTCTGCAAGACAGACAACACATGGATACGTTAATGGTGATCAAATGGGGTTCTTCTCGTTTTGACTTACCTCCCATACTTGTAACACACTCCTTCTTTATCTTTCTGCAAAGCACTCTGAAATGTATGTTGAAAAATAACGCAAAAATTACATTTCCAAGATGGAATACGTAGCACCGAAGAAGGAATGACAAAACACAGCGTATCCAACCGCACTTCAAAAATATTTATTTTAAATTTAAAGATGTTCGTGAAGCACTACCGGTGTAGATGGCAGTACAGGAATCTGGTCGTTTGTACTCGCGGGCTTGTGGTGCTTAAAGAACTCTGATGATTCGTAGAAATCGCCTCCATCGCTCAGGGTATCATCACTCTCCCACACACTTCCCACACCTCAACACATGAAAGAAAGCTTGCTTGATATCACATGCAAAATCATGACAGAAATGATACTACAAATGTTTTGGAGTGAAAACAACAGATTCTCAGAAGCGAGACACCCATTAAAAGCCCAGAAGCAAAGATGATATAACTTTTTTGGTGATGATACTTCAGGGAAGGATAATAGTAGACTACTCACCAAAACGATCCGACATGTCGTCATGGAAACTCGCCGATGACAGCCCGGAATGGTTGAAGAGATCTGTGAGTGGTGGCTGTGTGCTTCTTGAGGGAGGAGCTGGTGGACAGCGAGGCTGATTGATACCACTGATAAATGGTTCAGGACTACAATGAATGTAGTACATAAAAAGTTAAGACTTTGATCAATTTTAAAAAGGTTTTGTAAGTTCTGTCGTTGATTTATGTATCACAGATGCGTATGGTAGAAACTGATTTATGATTACTACATTTGTACCTCCACCACTTGCAGAGACTTAAAACATCTATCATTGCTTTGTTTTAACATATGACGTACTTACTATACTAATTAATAAGTACAACGTGCTTCAGAAAGCTCAACCCAAAGGCAAAGGGCTTAGAATGAAAAATTTGTGGCGACTAGTCGTAAGTATAAATGGGAGAAAGTTTAAACCCTATTTCCATAGAAAGATTATTCAAAATGTTAAAACCACAACATAGTGCAATAAAACACTTAAATTAAAGACTACGGTACTATGTGCTTATTAGTGATACCTGTAAATGTTGGACAGTTCATCGCTACTGTTGAGTTCCGTATTTTCTAGAGCCGCATGCAGGTTACGATTCTGGGGTGTACTATGACGGCGGGACACGTTACCAGGGTGATTGCTTCCATGGTTACCTTGTCTACTACGAGAAATCCTCATACTCGCTGCAAGGGGAGGCCTGGCTGGCTTTCGAGACTTACTGACCGTTGATACCTCAACGAGTTCATACCTTGGTTAAGAGAAGCGTACAGAAAGCAAGGTGAGTGGTGCACACACAGAATTCACAGCAGGGACTAGTAAGATAGCTTTAGTGTAACTACAGTGAGTTGCCCTTTCCTGTTAGTTATACACTATATAAATTGGGGGTTTTAAAAGGGAGTGGCTCAATACAAAGATATATCAAAACCCAGTTTCAGTTTGACATGAATGATTTCTTCCTGTTTCATTTTAACGGAAGCATACACTTGACACTTAACAAATCAGAATTTTATTGGTCCCATGCAGGCATGCCGTTAGCACTAGACCTGTGGTCCGCGCCCACCTGATTTGACCTTTGACCCACTTTGTTTTAAATTCTGCTGGCCCGGACTGGGCACCTAAGTTCTAGGATCCATTTTAGTAAAGAATTGAAATATTATAAAATCTAAATCTGACGAGATATTTATGAATTTTTGATCTGGACGACCTAAAGTTTCCTGTCACTGTGCCGACCCGGATAGGTAACCAGCTTCCAAAACTTAACGACTTCCCCGCCATGGGCATAAGTTTCTCGTTTAAAATTTGAGCGTTTCTTTCACATTGAGCAGTTGGGAGTGTCGTACTTTTTGGTTTTATCGGTTTTGTCACCGCCCAATGTGAAAGAAATAAAAATGTCTTGGCAACATTAAAGTTGATAGCACTTAAGACAGACGCATTCTGGACTTCAGTTTCGGGGCATTTTTTGGACAAGCTAAACAACTGTTTTTCAATTGACGGGCATTCAATTATCAATGCAATAAAAACATTTACAAGTTAGATTATGACTCGAAGTTAGACAACTGCAATAAATTACAAACCTCTGCGGAGCAACTACACACAGATCCTTCACCAATGAAATACATGTAAATCAAACAAATTTATTAAACACAATCACCAGTGTTATTCGTACAACAATCTAGTGTGGGCGAAATTACCTGTCGTCGTCATTGCCTCCTGTAGCGCCTCTGGAGGAATCAACCCTCTCCATTGCAAGATTAGTGAACGACATTGCAGATACTCTATGGGTGCTGGGTGAAGACTTTCCACCTGGGCCAAGAAGATTAGTGCTGCTAGATGTCCTAAATAAAGAAAAATAGATCACAAACATTTTCTTTTTGAGAGACTATTTTTGAAAGCATGTTCTCATTTTGTTGGAAAAAACAAATGGCATGCAGTCGAATGCTTTCGCTAATCTCTTTGAAAGGAGAATTGCACTGTAGTGACAAAATAGTACACTGACCCCACACTTGATAAGCTCGAAGTAGTCCCTGTTTCGGACGTAGATCTGGTTCCTATTGCTGGAACGTTCTTTGGTCGCGGTGGTATGGCCGGGGGTGGTCTGTTCTGTGACGTGGCTTGAGCTATTGCAGCTTTAGTGAAATTCTCCATTTGCGTGCCTGCTGGAAGCGGTGGTGGAGTAAATGTAGGCTCAGGTACATTGAAAGACATGCTAGAGTCTAGGCTTGAGGCTACAGAAGTCCTTTCTGACTCGTTTTGTTTCTTTTTTAACGACAAGTGGAGTTCACGTGAATTCACGCGTGGTTCTGGATCCAGTTCTTCGTAGACGTCCTGACCTCCGGCCACACTTAGTTCAGGCTGCTGTTTTCCGTGTATCGCTTCTCCCGACGTTGCGAACCACACAGCACCGTACACTGAATCATGTTTGTCGCGGTCAATATCTGACTCACTGGATACCGACCCTACAGTCTTACTTAAATCACCACCAGAGGCCGCTCCTCTGTCACCACTTTTTGTGGGTGGATCACGTGTCTGGCCTCTGGATTTGTCCCAACCGGTGGTAAAGGTCGAGAAAGGAGGGTTGCTTAGTTCTGGTGACTTATTCGTATTTGCACTTGACTTGGGAGTTTCATTTTTGTCTCCTTTTGGCAGAGACGGACTGCTGATTGTGGCCGATGTTTTGGTAGTAGCTGTGACAGTTGAAGATACTGTTGGTTTTTTTGGCTGAATATCAACAACTGGCAGTGGAACCTACAATTGTTATTAAGTTTCAATAAGCATGTTTCACTTACAATGCAACATTTCATTTGTTATGACATGCAAAAGAGAATCTTTGAAATTGTTTAGTTCTTTACAACCGCATGTTTAAGTTTACAAATCATAAAGTTTACTTAAAGAAATAATATCAACTAAAACAGTGACAAATTCCAATCCAATCCTTTAAACATATAAATCTGATCACGTTTGCACTCTTGTGAAATATATGTAATTTCCCATCTTAATCTAGCGATTTTCTGCACGCAATGGGCGTCTAACTTTTCTCTCAAAAACAGGGAAATAAATGTTCTTCTTCATGTCTGGTCAAGTACGACATTTCGAGTGTTTTGGGAATACCGCTTTTAAAAATTTGGTATTTTCTCCTTTGTTGCACGCATCATCTTTTTTCTATTTGTTCATCAAATAAGACAAGTAGTTTGAACGTAAGAAGTATTTACTGCGTGGATAAAATTGAATTTTCAACCTCATTTCACATTTGATAACCAGCTAAATCCACTTTGTTGGGGGGGTTAAACGACACAAGAAGTGCAGAAACACATGTTGACAGAACCTTGTAATTTTAGCCTTGTAGATTACCTGGTATAATTCTTCACTTTCGTTCTCTTCTGCGCGTATAGTGTCTGGTGGCGAAGTGGTATCCGATTTGTTCCCAGGTGCTTTTGGTATTATGGATTTGATGAAATCGTCAAGTTTTTCTGGACTATCTGGATCTGCGTAGCCTCTACGGTCATCTGTAGTTTCATACAACTCGTTGTCCTTCCACGAAGTAACCTCACTGGTGATCTTTTCACTGTCTGTCTTGTTATTATTATCGTGAAAACAATCCAAAGGAATGGGGACTTTTGTTTCGCACATTTCGCAAGAAAATGGATCTGGTGCAGGTGGCACTTCAGTTTCCATACTTAGCTGTGGCTCGTACGAGGCTACTGGGGGCTTCGGGGGACTACAGGTTTCTCTGTCCACCAGTACTTCGGGAGATGGCACATCATCTTCTGATAACGGTCTCATCATCTCTTCGCTTGCTTTGTGCTCGACTGGCTTAGGAGGCAACGGTGCCTGCTCTTTCGGCATGTCAGGTGAAGGATCTCGCGGCATGACAGAAGGCAGACTTACAGGTGAAGTGTTTACTGAATGTCTGGGACTACCACTGGTCGATGAACATGGTGATGCAGAATCCTGTCTGCTTTGAGCTTTAATACCTCTGGGTGTTGGTCGTGGTCTTGGTTTTGGGGTGGGCTTCAAAATAGGTGGAGTCGCATCCTTCTTTGTGTCCACTATGGAGTTTCTAGGACTTGAATCTGAAGAGCCAAAGCTTGGTCGTCCTTTTCCAACAGTCGTCCTGGGCTTCGGAACAGGCCGCCTCGATGTGTCATCCATCGGTGAAGTAATTCCCATAATTTCATCAACACTCCGCCTGTTCCCTTTATTTTTCTTGGGAGGTAACACAGGTGGCATATCAATACCACCTACCGCCCCTTCGAGTGACGGTGCTGCTATGTTCACGTATTCACCTCCATCCAATTCTTCCTTTTTACGCAATTGACATGGTGTTGGCAACATATCATAAAATGATTCACTGTCGTCTTTTACTCCATGGTTACCAATGATGGAATGAAGTGATACCGGTCTGCTATCCGTTTCCTTGGTGTCTGAAGGCATGGGAACATTCCCATAGATGGGATCACTGGTTATTGATGACGTATTCACGTAAGTATGAGAACTACTGGACTTAGTGACGCAACTTTTAGCGGTGACTCCCGATGGTAAAGGGACATTTCCATACAAGTGATCTTCGTCCGTGCCCTGAACATTTTCAGCAGTAGGTAAATAGGCCAGAATACGTTTCTTATGGCCTGTTAGTGTTATTCCCAACTGTTCCAGCTTTTCATCGGTAAGCGTGCTACATTGTTCTATCGTAGTGTAGCCACCTCTCGTAAAATCAGATAAATACTGGTCTAGATTTAAACTCTGCAACCAATGTTTCATCGACATTGCTCCTTTCAGTGAAATTCCTCAACTAGTCAATACCTTTCAGATCGATGTAGTCGTGACATGCTGTCAATCTGGAAGTAAACATACTAGATCATTTATGCAATTACAAACTATTTTTCATTCACTCTACCAAGTTCGGATGTGCCTAATCAAACAAGATTAGCAGGCAGATAAATTTAGAAGCATCGATCACGATGTCATGATGACCAAAGAGCACAGTGCACACCCAAAAGTTACTTCAAGTGCTAAACTAGTTTACATTGAATTTTTTTTATAAAGCCGATGTGGCTCGACACTGCACAGTAGCAGTAACCAAAAAGTGACAGTGCTTCCGGATTTATTTTGTATGTCACAAGGTCGGATGAGGAGAACTTGTCGAATTTCCGCAAATCCCACAGCTCCCCTCACAGAACTACGCCAGTTATAAGATCTTTCCCAAATGGCAGTTATTGAATATCACTAGCATGATAGACAAATACAAATTATTTATCATTACACAAGGATGTTCATGGTCCAGATAAACAAAACCAAGTTCCAGGAACAAAATTGGTGCAAAATTTTGCCTCGTTTTATCGTGACCATAATGAATGTGTCGTTTAAGCCTTTTACCGTTGATTGTAGTTTGTTCTACCACATACCTACAGAGTCGGTAATAATCATTAGATACTTTACTGCTTGTATGCTTACCATGGACAACTCCAAACACAGTTAAAACAACTTTTTAAACTTTTTTTTTCTAGTTACAGCTTTACGGAAGTCGACACCATTTGACCTAATTTTTGGAACACGTGATCTTTGTTTTCAAGACGCATCAGCCATGTGAAAACAATCTATGCTATTTACAGCACTTTTTTAAAATGTTCATCATATCTGACAGCAGCGAAAAGCAGTTCTTATCCGAGATGATTTTGTTTCCAAGGTTTCACATCACCTAAAATGTGCGCAACTCAAATCGGTTTTGTCCTAATGTTCGCGGGTTTTACGCACTTCCCGCTTTTCTTAGAAATTCAGTGGGGAAAATTATGAGTCTTGTGGACAATTTTCATGACATATTTTTGCTGAATGGTTATAGCATCTGCCTCTCACGCTGGCGGCTGGGAATGGATCCCGAGAGGGTGGGAAATGCTGAGCATGTCACGATTCACTTCACCAGGTGAGAATTGGTATAAGTCAGAAAGGGGAGAATTGGGTGATGCCTGCCTTGTATTCTTGAATAACACTATTCTCATCACCATCACCAGGAAAGCCTAATTGCCAATAAGCTCAGTTGGGTGAGTGCTAGGTGGATTCATAGCTGGGAATTAAAGTAGTGTAAAGCACAACTTAACGTGATTGTGCTATACAAATGTAAAATATCGGGCAGTGAAAGTTTCATCAGGTGGCTCGTTTGGGGTGAAGGGAGCGAAGAGGGGCGAAGGGAGTGAAGGGGGGGCGAAGGGGAGCGAAGGATCGGGCCCAAAACGCGTAACCAATAACTTTAACTTGACTGGAAAAAAAATTATGAGGACACAATAGAACAATTAGATATTACTCTGCAAGTGTTTTATACAACAATTAAAATGTTTATTCTGTAAATATTTTATGAGGTAAAGTAATGTACAGATTCATTTTGGCTTTATAATTATCGCGAACGAAAAAAGTACATGTATTTTTTTTTTAGCACGTGAACGTGAAATCATTGAATGATCTAGCTAATGTTAGTAACTAAGATTAACTAATGCAATAGTGAAAGTAAGGTCATATGTCGGCTCGACGGTTATACGAGAACAATTGAAATTACCGCCCGCGTACGAAGTTCGACGGGAAGGTAATATTTTCAGTTTGTTTGTCAGTCCACAGGGGGGTATCCAAGTTTCTGGTCCCAGGTCCTTTCCCAGTCTCTGGTCCAAGGTCCTTTCCTGGGGGAGGGGGGTAGGTACCTAAGTCCAAGGTTCTTTCCCTGTCTCCAGTCCCAGGTCCTTTCCCACTGGGGTACCCCAACTTGAGAACAGTACAGAAGAGCGAGCACTTGCTACGCAGTGGGCGGTACGCCTCTTGCAGACACGCAGGAGGACTTTCTTGCTTCATAATGCGCTCGCTTTCTTTTGACTATCAAAAGGTTCACAATGTACGCTTCAATTAAGTTAGCATCGGAAATTTGTGGATAGAAGAATAAGAACGTTTCCGCATAGTATTTTTGTAATGTTCATTATCTATACTAGTGGCAATTAGTTGCGGTTTTCACCTCTAAGGAATGAATACATGTCTATTAAACATTTACTAATCAAGCACCATACAACACATTTCTTCAAGATTTGTCTACATTTTGGCTAACAATACTATGTGTGCTATGCTTATCTACTCCCAGGTAAATATGGCATTTCCACAGAAGATAGTCCATTGAGTCTGTGATGAGGTATGGACGGTGGCCACAGTGGGTGTAGTAGGAAATCTCCTCGCTTGGGTTTGTGCACGTAAGTTACTCGTTTAACATTTTCAATGTCATGAAAGCGTATGGTTCCAATAGTTGTTTTTGGTCTTCTTTGACGGTTTACATTGTAAGTTTCCACCAGGTCATTCAAATTTTCTCTTTCTGAAAAGTTGAAATGAAATATTCCCTTATTAAAACTTGCGAGAGGCATGCCAATCTAATTTATCTTACATTCTATAGCATTGTTTTTTGTTTTCATAAAATTAAAGTAACAATATGAATGACTTTGCTTTTGCTTCTGGCATATCTCTCTTTTTATTTGTTCGTTTTCTTACCTGCAGGTCCAGCGAATTTATTGAATCTGTGAAGCGACGGTTGCAGTGGTGGATGCACACTAAAGTCTTGTGCCTGAGCAATTAAACAAGTTGTCGCGTATCAAATGATTGTAAGCAAATTGAAAAATGAAAACAAAGAGGAAACCAATTGAGCTAGATCAATAATGTAAAGAGTTAAATGAAAAAAAAACAAACTCAAAACAATGATAAAAATATGTTCAAATCGCCATGCTCCTATTTCTTATTAAAACAGTATGAAACTGTACTGTACATGCAGACATGTTTTGCCATGCAAAGCGTATTTTCAGTTTTCATCAACTAGAATTCCATTTTTAAAAAAATTACCGGTTTGTATTGTTCATCTGCATACGCTTCCATTATAGCCCCACCAACAGCTTCTCGATCTGCAATAATGCATGATCACGTAACGAAATAACCAACAAGGTAAATACAAGAAGGTCTGCAATCACCTCACTTAGAAAGATGAGACGAGGTCTTCTTTTTTCCCGGCAAAAATATGTAAAATTTGTAATGTTCAGGAGGTTAGAGCGAGCGCATTCTTTACGTTAGCCGCATTTTAAACAGAATCCATCTCGGTCACGCGACTTCAGTTAACTCACAGCGGCAAAATGGCAGACAGTAAAGGTGAGACAATTTTTTTGTTAATATCTCTATTTATGCAGTACCCATCAATGCGGCATGTTTTAAATGTCTGCAGTTCTGAAAGTAAAGTTTTGTAAATTGATCTGATGTATTTGTTTTTTATCATTCTTCATTATATTTTGTAAAAATCGGCACACGCTCAATGAACATACGAATGAAGCCACTCAT
>JBCAUG010011326.1:0-11110 GCA_038406175.1 Haplosyllis leylae
TGGGTTATACAGAACTCAATTGAAGTGTTCACACTGTGCGACTGAGACAGCATCACCAGCTCCTATTCAGCCCATTATGAACAAAAGCAAATCGCAGTCGCAAATCGCACAGTGTGAACGCTCCTTTAGTTCCATTTTGGCTATCAAAAGAGACATTCAACCGACAAGAAAAGGGACACGGTTGAGTTTTTTCATAAAAGCATACAGTTGACATTGTTGGTATCTTTATGGTGACAATTTACTTCACCGGCAATAATCTGATTATATTTTTAGAGTTGTTTAATTTTTATAAGAGTTTAACTTTTTCTTCATTTTCACCATTTAATATTTTGAAAAGGTGTCATTGTTGAAAAACGAGAAAAATGTTACGACTAAATAACCCTCAGATTTTAGCCTGAATTAAATGTTTGACAGATGGTAGTTTGAACTTTGACAAACACTGAGACCGTATGACTGTAACAGGTTAATAAAATACCTAAAGGGCTGTGGACTGGTCTTGGTCTTCATTTGTGTTAATGCAGTTACATTTGCATATATGGTACATGCAATTCCAATGATCACACCCTTCCTTGTGGTCAGAACCTTGATCATGCTATGATCATGTCAGAACGCTTTTCCTATAACCAATCAATGATCTCTTGTAACTTGTACACTTCCTGTGGGTCAATCATATCCCTCCGTGTGATCCATGGTTATTTTGGACCAATCAGAGTTAAGGTGTGAATACTCAAGCATCAGTGTATTCCTACCTGTCTGACAAACAGACATTGTGTATGGTTGAAAATGATTTCAATCTGAGTCACTTAATTCTATTACCTCCTTTTGGAAAGGAGGGTAACTAAAGGTAGAAGGAATTCTTTGCACCCCTCTGAATCTTTGGGTATGTTGTGATGTGACACCCCTCCTGTGTGGTTGTGGATTATCCTAAACAAGGACTGTACAGAATCTGTTTGTTTGCTTTCTTCATTGGTACAAGCACTTCCCTGTGCTATCTTCAACATCTGCAAGACACCTGTGGGTTGATGGTCGTCACCCCTTCTGCAGCCCTGTGTCTAGAAGTCAGACAATTCCTTTACATCTGAGCCTAGTGTACAAATAGAGACTCCCATGAACATCTGTTGTCACCCCTTTGGGATAAGATTAGAGTGCTCCCACAACCCTCCATTGACTGAGCTGGGTTATTAAAATTTGCTGTAGGACTTAAAAGTGTAATACTGGTGACATCATGTTGAAAGTAGTGAATTTAATTTCATGAAATAGTAAACAAAGATTATTGACTCATTTGTTGTTCAATATTAATTGATGCAGCTGTGGAAATACTTATAGAAACAATAAGGTGTTATGAAACACAATTGATCAAATTATCATTAACATCAAGGCGTGTTTATGAAAAACTCGAATTAGTAATTTCATACGATCTGTTCAAACAAAGTCACAACCCATTTTGGATAGTTTAAACCTACACAAATTTCATTCTAATAGATCTATCGAATCCAGTGTGCAGTAACTAAAGTGAAGATGGATGAACTTTGTCTTGTCGGTGTTTTATTCTACATTTTCGCGCTTCTTCAATTCAAAGGTAACCTTCTGATTTGGTGGTAACTCCACATTCACATTAACTATTCCTGTAAACAAGCTGTGTTGCATGTCAGTACTGTAAAGCAACAGAATTTCCGAACCCCTTTAATGAAAATGTGGTCCGTTGATTTTTCCGGATATCTTTACACCGGTAAAATGTTCCTAAATCTGTTTGCTTGTTTTAAAACTGTACTTTTATTTTTTGTCGCTATTCACAATTCGGATGAAAGAGTTTAATTTAAAGGAGCAAGATAAATGTAGACATTCCATCTCGCACTTACTCTTACTCTGCACTGAGTCAACCAGATAGTTTTATTTGAGATATCGTTGACAATAATGAATCACAGGAAAGAATGAATAGTCCAAAAAATTATAACAGATTAGTCTTCAGGTTTGATTCGAAGTACACAAAGTGACTGCCTACCATTCCATGGCATATTTTTGTCTAACATAGTGACTTCTGCGCTGGTCTGCAGTGATATTCCACCTGTTAAGAGAGTTGATTGTGGGATAGATGGTGTAGATGAAGCCTGGTGCTTGAATCAGGGTTGCTGTTATGAAGAGATGAGCAATCTAACAGTACCAAAATGTTACTACAAAGCAGGTAATATCTCAAAATCATTACGAATTAATTCTGGTGTTAAAATTCAACTAATAGACCTGTTAAGCCTTTGCGACTATTTTTGTAGATCGAAGAAAGATTCTTATTGATGATGTCCGGAATGGAATGAGCCGCATACAGTTTGATAATAAAGAGTACATAATGATGCCAGATAGAGTCAGTCACGATCAGTTGGATGCCCAGTGCGCCACCTACGGTGATGAGTACAAACCTGCCCACATAAATTACAAAGAGGAGTATGAAATGTGAGTGATAATAATTGTTTTATTTACAAATTTTAAACGTTAGTTTAAACAATTATGAATTAAAAACCACTGATATAAATTTTAAAATTTATTATACTCAGCCGACTTGTAGGGGGTACTCAGTCAACTTGTATGGTGGGGGGTACTCAGCTGACTTGTAAGTGGGTACTCAGCTGACTTGTATGAGAGGGGGACGTACTCAGATGACTTGTATCAGGGGGTACTCAGCCAAGGGGGTACTCAGCAGGGGGTACTGAGCTGGGGAGGGTGTTCAGCCCGGGGTACTCCCGTCCCCCCCCCCCAGGATAGAGCAGCAGAAGGAGTAATTGCTACGCAGCGGGCGTTATGCCTCTTGCGTTCACGCAGGAGGATTTTCTTGTTAATTAAACAGGTTGAGACTTGCAATGAGACTACACTTTGGAATCAGGAAGCACTTCTTAGAAGTCTGGTTAGGTGGTAGCCTATTTCAAAACAAAGTCATGTATTATTCAAGATCTCACAACGGTAAGTTTGTACACAATTATTAAACGATTTGGCGTGTGATACACTGTAACTAGATAAGAGTGAAACGAGTTTATAGTTGTCACACAACAAAGAGTTTGATAATTTGACTTATGCAACAACCTATCTCACCTCCAGCATGAATTACTGAATATTCATATGGCATTGTGTCTATTGACGTCCTTTACACCTCATTGACCAGAGAATGCATTCAGTCAGTCAACAATAGACAATTGAGTCACACTAAACTACCTGTGTGCACTGATCTGGCCATTTGACATTTGCAGCACATATATGTATATTGTTTAGATTAGTATTTTTTGCACTGTTTTGCAAAAACGAATTTACACAGTGATAAATATCATAATTTGGAATCATTAAGTGATGGATACATACTGATTTTTTTCTCTTTAGTAGGTTTTTTAAGTTTTGTAAATAACCAGATCAGTGCACACAGGTAGTTTAGTGTGACTCAATTGTCATTCAATCGGCATTCACCTTTGTGTTGCAACTGTTCAATGGTTGTGTTTAACAAGTCACGCCTCCCACTTCGTTTTTGTACCGGCCGCAGCCAATCAGCGCATAGTGGACAAATAGACAGACAGAGACAGACAGACAGACAGACAAACAGACAGATGTGAAAGTAGCACTATTATTTTACGCTAAACTGCCGCCTACAAGATGAACCTAACCAAGAGTGAAGGATCTAAACATTGGATAAGAAAGTCATTCTTTATTTTGCGCTGTTTGCAATGTAGATAAATCATAATAGTGACTTAGATGATTCCTTACATATTGATAAACACATAACAACATATTCTTCCACAGTAAATGCACCATGTCCAGCATTGGCTTACTGGACCTACAATAACGAGTTTGGTGGGAGAACGGTGGTTCTGTTGGCCAAAACTTGTAGGTCACGGGTAATCTGTGAACGTCACAAAGGTAAAAGAATTCGTTTACGAAAGTAAAATATTTGTTGTTTAAAAAAGGTGTGGTCGCGCAACCAAGGTAATTATGTCAACAATTGAGCGTTATGTTTTATTAATGTTCTATCATGGAAATTTAAGGTCATTTGAAGAAAGGTGTTTGGGGATTAAGGCATTTCAATTGAATCCAGCCTATCTACATTTGTTCATTGAAGAGAGGCAATTGATAAGAAAAGCTAGCAATGACGTAAATGAGGATTTCGGATGAGGAAATGAAAACACACTAAATGTAAATTCAATAGAGATCACTAATACTGGACCAATGCCACCATTCCTGCACCTGAAACGTGAAAGATAATTTCAAATATAGCATTGTGTCTGCAATTCAAACTGCAGCAACAACCTTCATTGTGAAGTCATTGATATTTAAAGTGACGAATTTAGATTATATTTCGCCCTGAGGACCAAACTTTCAAAATAGCCAAAATAGATGTTTTCTCAATTCTACTTTTCCCAGAGCTAGGAGTTATTTCCTTCCAAGTCGTTTGTTCCATAACCGACACATTTCGTCAAGTATCAGGCTTGGAACGTACTCGTAATTCTGCTTGCGATGCTTTTACCAAAAAGTTACAACAAATATTTTCAGTATCATTTCACCGCAAGCCCTTGTTTTCCAGGAGTTCTGACTGTCGGCACGCCTTTAACTTACATAGATTATGAAATGGATGGTGAATGTTACGTTTTCACCAACAATGGGAATGGAGGCATAATGTAAGTATTCAATGTAAATAGCAAGTTTACGCTCATGGAAGTTTTTGATTGCAGATATAAAAGTTGAGTTGACCGAAAGAAATGACAGAATCAATCATGGAATGCATGTACAAGAAAGATGTTGCCCAGAATAAAACCACAATTAACCACCTTTGTACGATCATAAACATTTACAGACTAAGATGTCAGTTTTATTTGGTCTTCTTATGCTACTCATTCATGTTGGTATGATTCTGACTATTGTAGTTTCAATCAGAACGTCACCGTGACCAACATACAGAACGAATTTGTCCTGGAAATCCCCATCAGAGGAAACTTGTCCTGTGGTAGTGCGGTGTTTGGGTTGAGGAGATTTTCTGCAGCTTGCGGATCTATGTATCTTTGGAAGGACGATTGTGAGATGGTGGAAACTCTGTCGAATGAGGAATCCTGCTACGTCAGGTGTTACTGTGACAACACAGCAGCTTGTGATGGTAGTTTGATTGTGAACGTGGAAAGAGATGAGCAGGAGTGGGCCTTGTGTCCAATGAGTATTGCTTGATATCTTAGATTTCTGGATTACAATTAAAAAAACAACAAGATAATGGTGTAACTGTGAGAAATAGAGACGTCCATAAGTAGTTAGTTTTCTCTGTAGTTCTGCAATGAAACAAAAACCAGGACATTCACACAAAATATAGTTGTGTTTCCATGTTTTGTGATGGTCAATAAAGTTTATTGGCAACTCATTTTGAGTCAGCGTAGTGTTTGAAAGAGGAGGCCCATATTTTTGGGGGGAAATGCTGTGGCACTTATATGATAAGTAGGCCTACTTTAAGCTGCAGCCATTGGTAAGAATTTGTTTACACAGAATGCTGCCATGATGTCATTTATGTGCCAGCAATGCGAAGGTTCAACAATGTAATCTCTTTTTGTAATTTTTATGCAATAAATATACATTAGAAAATGAATGCATACCACACTAAATGTAAATGAAGTTTCAACAGTCGTGTTTTTCCTATTTTGGATTTGAAATTAGGTGAATTTGTTGAATTAGACAAATGTTTCATTGATAATGGATTCTACTCTCTGCAATTGAGCATTTCACCTGTCCATGAATAGTTAGTTCCATTATCCATGTGCAATAACAGTGTAGATGAATTAGTCTAATTCATCTAATTCAACAAGATCCAAAACCAAAATACGAAAAACACGAATGCGGCAGTAGCCACTGACATCAAATTTTAATTTATTAGACCATAGCCCATTATTTGTAGGGGTGTCATGCAATTAAATATTTACAGATCACCACTGAATTATTGAAGTTTCGCTGAATATTCCAGAAGAATACAGTCTTTTTTGTTTACTTCAGCAGGATACATTACAATTCAAAATTAGTAAGATTGCAGAAAGAACTAGTGAAGTCAAATACGTTAGCTCTCTGGTTCTACGATGAAATGACAAATAATAAACATAAGATAAAATCATCATTTGGTTCCCTCACTTCATTGTTGAAACCAAAACAGAAATGCATTGCATGTCAACATTAACACCAACAGAATTGGAATCCCACTTTCTCAATTTTTTTTCCTTTTGAAGGTTCACAATGGAATCTTGCAAAAAATTTAGGCCTGCAAACCTCACACAGAGGTGTGCTGAAATCTCTGAAGGAAGAGGACCAAAACACAACACCTGTGATTGGTAACATTTGGGTGATGTTTCTCTTTAGACAATTGATTGGTTGAGAATAGAGAAACCTTGCTTCAAGTTAGTCAAAAGTAATTGAGTTCAGTCTCTGCTATCTTCTGTCTTCGCAGAGATGCCATTCTCTGTGCTGTGGAATCAACATTTGATTATCCCCTCCATAAAATGCATTGATAGGTTTTGTTGATTCATTACTCTTCTTGTTTAGGCTGTATTTCCAAATATCCTTGTTTGGGTCAGCTTGACCATGTTGTCAACTATCTTGGATTGCAACCATTGTAACGAGAATGTTGACCTACGCGGTCAAAGATTAGTCTCCGCAACTTGCTCCTCTCACCAGACTTCCCAATGAGTGAAAATCCATTCATGCTGACTCTAAATCTGCAAAGAACCAAAGTCCCAGTATGGTGGGGGGAGGGTCAGCCAACCAACTTTTGATGCTGACTCTAAATCTACAAAAACCCAAATTTTCAGTATGGGGGGGGGGTTCACCAACCAACTTTTGATGCTGACTCTAAATCTACAAAAAAACCCAAATTTCCAGTATGGGGGGAGTGGTCTGCCACCTAACTTTTGATGCTGACTCTAAATCTGCTCAAAACCAAATTTTCCTATTTCCAGGGGGGAAGGGTGGGGGGTCCGGCAACATCACACTGACATCTGGTGAGATTTTAGGTCGAACCACAAAATTTTGATACAAAAAAATTCCACCCGGAAGCAGTGAATGCATCACAGATAGTCTCCTAGCGGAGACTAAAAAGCAAATAAATTTGCTGCCATTGCTCTACAATTTGTAATTATTGGTAATTGCTAACATGATAGCTTATCAATGATGGCCAACAAAGGTTCTCTCTATTGAAATTTCCAAGTTTTCTGATTTTTCTAATGTTCAGTTCAATCAGATCTAGGATGGATTTAATCTTTCAAGTCACGAGTCACGGGTGAATATTTGTGAAATTCTTTACTCCGTGATATTGTACAAGGTAAATGTTAACTTTGACATTGGCGCCAATCAGAGTAACCAGCAGACACTCAACATCAGTCACCGCCGAGCCGGAGTGGTTAAATGGTATACAGCGCTGTGCTCACCGCACGGACGGTGGTAGGTTTGAGCCCCGAACCTCCACCAATGCTTGCAGACATATCTGTGAGTATGTGGATTGAAAAGGCTCAGATGCCATGCTGACCTGTATACCTAACACCAGAGGTGAATCTGAGGATCCCACAAGCAAGAAAGCACACAAGGGATCCACCCTGGCTTTGAAATCCAGGGCAGATGTCACCAGAAGTCCAAAACAGGGGTATCAGTGGCTCCACGAAAAGGACTCGTGTACTCCAAAAATTAAAAAAAAAAACATCAGTCACCACCAGTAGGAACTTCTCTGTCCCTAATTTCTTCTTGACTGCTCAATCTGTAGCCACATCTCTAGTATTGAAATGTAATTTCGTAGAGCTTCTGAAATGTGCTCGTGAATTAGTTTCACTCTTTGAATTAAGTTGTATCAGACAATCTTTCCTAGTTCTTGTTGATCATTCAGTGGATTCCACATGGTAATACCAATGCATCACCAACCAAGCTGATCCATTTATGGTCTTGGGTCACATTTACAGCAATAAAGAGTAAACCTGATTTTCTGCTCTTTCTCGTTTTTCATCATCTACCAACTGAGATGATCCTTAGTTGTCACAAATCTGCCATTGTCACCCTTTACCCTGGAAAGCTGCTAATGAGTCCCAACTGTCCCCTATTATTGGTGACATATTTCATAGAAGTTTTGAATGGGGTTTCATGAAAAGTTATTCGTTGTAATTTTAGATATGGTTTAAACTAAAATAACAAATTAGTCCAAAAAATTAAACCGGATAGAAACTATCCATGAAAATCAAAACCTGGGCATTTCTTTTGCCTAATGTTGAAAGAAAAATATGATTTAAAAAAGTGATTGCTCTCTGTTTAGTTGAACAGGATTTCAACCATTCACATAAACTTTACTTAATTCTGACTTAATTTTTCGATGTATTTTTTTTCAAATTCATATTGTCTATACATGTCAAATACTTTAGGTCAAACAACTTCAATAAGTATAAAAGTAATGTTGATTGAAATCGTTTCAACAATTGCACTAATATGGATAAGTGTACAACAATTTTAGGTTCGTAGTTTCTTTCGCGAGATGGCTGATTTTTTCCATTACATCCAACTAATGTAAGTTGCAGTTTGGCATGAACAGAAATGGAATTTTTTTTGAATTGAAGACTAACCGACATTTCATTTTTTCTGAAGAATGAAAAGGCTGTTTAACCCAGAGGAATATCCTGTGCAATGTCTCTAATTGAGAATTATATATAAATATTGATTTTTCCAGAAATAATATCCTCTGAGGGTAAATTAGAATAACCGTCTTGGATGACAAGCTGGATACAGTACAACCATAATGATAAATAACGCTTTTATTGCTGGCGAATAGATATTTTAAACTTATTTTAAAATTTTTGTTCAAAACTTCATCTGTCTACAGTCTGGACTCTTGTCTAAAATGTATCAAAGGATAATGAAATAGTATTATTTTGTTAGCGAGCTACTTGAGTTTTAAAATTGGAATTTCATAAGTTACAATCTTCATCAAAACAATGTAAAAATTACCAATATTCCTACTTTCAGGTTATTTATCTCCTGAATTCAGCCATGAATGACTTTAAAGTGATAAATGCACCCACATATATACATAATATATTACATGACTTATCTATCATTTTGATTTTTCAGGTTTAGTGCAGAGATGTCACAGATGTCAGATTTGTGGCATCTGAATAGAAAGTCTCCTCCATTCAGAAGAATTGGACAATCAAGTTTTTCCTAATTAACACAAATCTGGTATTTTTGTACAACATTGACATGGAAGGGGTTCAAAATCAACAAAAAATAAAATTGCCTCCAGTGGGATTCAAACCCACAACACCAACCAAAATAGTCGCACATTTTCTGTTATCATCCTTCACATATGTGCATGCTGGGAGCAACCAGTAGTAACAAAGGACAACCAATGATGACTCTTTAATGTTCTGAAGCTAATATACCCTAACCATGAGTAAACCACCTCAAAATATGGCTGAAACATCAAATTACCTATGGTCATCCAAAAACTGCTTGGTTGCTAGAGGCAACAATTGGTAACCAAGGTAACCATTGATAGATCTTCAATGTTCTGAAGCAATGAATTCCCTACTCCCTATTTTGATTGACTGCCATCTCCAATAATTTAAGATGGCCACAGTTGAGGAAATCAGCCCATAGATACAATGTTATTTTTGGAATCAAATTTTCAGTGCAAATGTGTGACTGATGGTAGCATTAGGCTGTCATGCCTGAACGAGCCCCATTGCAATTGCATTGATTGTACTTACAGATAATAGTAGAGGGCCTTCTTTTTCAATGTTCATAACGGACATTTATGATTCCTTTCATTTCCTCTTCTGCCATATTTGTTTCCTACCATCTTTATTTTACTTTTAAGTTTTCCGAATTTTCCGATGTTTGGTCCCCACCACCATGTTTATTGGTTACGTGCACGGTAGCTGCATGGTAGCCAATTAGTAAATTACCATTGAAAGGTCCCATTCTATTTCAGTGAACCATAGATTTACCTTCAGGTGACCTTTAATAACCTTTTCTTCCGAGATTCGAGGGAAAAGAAAGGATTGCTTCAATCGGACGAAATTCGGTACAAGTGTCCTGTCCATGTCTGTAATTAGGAATAGTGGCCATAGATTTATTTCAAAGTAATTTCCCATATATGGTAAAAAAGAATCTCGACTTTGATGTTTAACTAAATATAGTACAACCTTAGAGATAACGGACAGTGGTCCCTGTAACAGGACAGATTATTTGTAGCTACTTGATATTTCACACAGCCACTCGGTAATCATAGAGAATTCTTCGGTTAGGAACTGCAGCAACGATGAAACAACGATGTCTTGTCGGTGTCTTCATGATAAATATTCTGTGGCTTCTTCAATTTAAAGGTAATCATATTAATAATAATAATAATAATTTTTTCGTTCCAAGTTTTGTACACACTCGATCACATACTTAATCGTTTAAAGTTTAATATATTGTGCACTGGAACAGGTCTGCACCTGCCCTGGATAGGGCATACACCGTAGTGTTATGCAGCCTATATCTTAATGTTACAATAAACGAGAATATATAACATGTAAAAAGATATGAAAGAAACAGTACAAGTGAATGATAGTGATAGAATGATCAAATCTGTTGTAACTGTTCGTATCATTTTCCATCGCTGTGACCGTTCATGCCACGTTGTGGCTTTTTGTGTCAGAAAAATGTTTAACAGATATACAATTTTTTTAAAGATATGAAGGAAATAGAACAAGTTAATGTCAATGCAAATAAACGATAACACAATCCAATCCTGTTGTATCTGTTTGTGTCATTTTCCACCACTGTGACCATTCATGCCACGTTGTGGCTCTTTGTGTTAAACAAATATTTTAACAGGTAGACTACCTTAACGTTTTAAGTCCTTTTAGATACAACAAATACATAATGTTGTAACCAATAATGTATAGAACAGTATCAATTTTACTCATAATCAGTGGATGATGACATTCCGTAATCTGCACAGTCATGTCTGGCTCATTGGGTCCAATGCCTGAATAACTCGTTACATTTTGAACACATGTATTTCAGATTATCTGAATGAAGCTCTTTATGCCTGCGTAGGTTTCTCAGATCATTTGTTTGCTATTTACACTTGTCA
>JBCAUG010011337.1:0-11110 GCA_038406175.1 Haplosyllis leylae
TATTTCTTGCGTTATAGAGAAACACATGGGTGAGGATGATACACTGTTTACAAAACCTCTGGCTGGAAAAGGGTTAAATCTCAGTCGAGGTGTTGACATAGCAGGAATTTTTTTGTTTCTGTTTCTATGAATCGACAGCATTTTGACGTTAACCATTTTCATTCGTACATTGAGGGAAAAATAAAACAAAAACTCTCTTAGATTTACAGTTGTCAAGGTAACAAGGTAAGTACCGTAATATAACAAAATTTTAACAGTAAGTCTGAACAAAGGCCAGTATGACAAGGAAGTTGGTCAAGATATTTCTAGTAATTCAAAATTAGTATTCTGCCAATTACTTCTTTAATATTATTTTCTTTGTTAAATCATTTATTGCTGTTTAATATTGTAATGCATTGGCGGTTCCAAGGGGCGCCAGGGACACGGGCCCCCTCTGGGTCCAATTTTTTTCATTTTCACGTCGTTTTGGGGGGGAAATTCGGCAAAATAATAGGTTGGCACCCGCCTTTACGGTTGGTGCCCTTCATCTGGGAAATCCTGGATCCGCCACTATAATAAACATTTACATAAATTAAAAGAACTGATATGCGAAGATACGTACAACTTGTAATGAAATTCGAAAATTCAAGACCTGGAAAGATGGGTAACTTTGTATAATTACGGAAAAACAAGAGAACTAGTGCCAGATCCAGGATTTCCCAGGCGGGGCGCCAACCCCTAAAGGGGCGCCAACCTATTATTTAACCATTTTTTTCCAAACTATGCATGAAAATGAACAATTTTTGGTCAAGAGGGGGCGGGCGTCCTTTGCACCCCCTAGATCCCCCAATGGCAACGTAAAAGTGAAACTATGGTCATGGGCAACTTAAAATGTATTTGGCTATTTTTCTTTAAAAGAATACTGGTAGATTTTAATTAATAAAAAATAGTATTCCAGAAACTACTAGCTGTTGTCACTTGGTTGCAAAGGTGGCATCACATCATGTCTGACGATACGCTGAGCGGGGAGACACTGGACGCTGCGTTGGTTGGAGACACTGGACGCCTGAGGACGCTGATAGAACGCGGAGCCGATGTGAACTACGCGTACTTGACGGACAGCAAGTACACTGTGTTGGGTACCGCCGTCATGGGCGCCCACGAGGACTCCGTCAGGCTCCTCTTGGCGTCAGGAGCCCGTGTAAACCAACGAGGCGCCAACGGTGAGACTCCCGCCATCACAGCCGCCATGCTGGGTCATGACACCTGTCTGGAGCTGCTGATTGACGCAGGAGCAGATGTGAACGCCGCCATAGAGAACTATTACACAGCTGCGTTGCGGGAGGTGAAGAAGGGGCGTCTTCCCCGAGATGTGCTGCAGGCGCTGGGGTCCGCCTACTACTACCCGCCGGTCAACGAGGGAGAGACCGCGGCGCTACTTGCCGCCCAGAACGGGCACCATGGGTGCCTTAGGCTCCTGATCCAAGCAGGAGCCGATGTGAACGTCCCGGATGTATGCTTACGCACGCCGCTAATCGCTACCGCTGGCGTCTATGACCGTTTGGCGGTAATGGACCGGAGGTGTGGCGAGGCGCAGGCGCAGGACGAAAGCCGTCTCAGGCGTCCCTACTGCGCCAAACTCCCGTGCGTGGCGTTGCTGCTGCGGGCGGGTGCGCGCCTCAACCTCACATACGAGCACGGACTGAACGCCCTGGAGGCGCACATCGCCTTCTCACAGTGCCGCGACAAGAGACAGGTGAAGGCGCTCCTGTGCGCCGCTGGGGAGGCTGTCCGCAGCGCCTCCATCGTGAAGCGCGGTTACTGGGGCGCTGTCTCTCACGTCTCACCTGTCGGAAACCGCCCTCACAGCGCATGCACAGAATTCTTCCTAAAACACCTGTGCAGAACAAAAATCAGATCCCACCTGCTCCACCTGGATCCTCACGCCCACCTGTTTGGGCGGGTCTCCCAGCTCGGACTCCCTCCCATCTTGCAGACCTTCCTTCTGTACAACCAGTCACTGGATCAATGTTAAGTTCTACAGTGTAACTAGGAAATTAACAATTAGCAGTCCTGACATTTGCAACGTGAATACATTTTTCACAGCAGTGATGGCAGTCCAAAGATGGATTCAAAAGGGGCACAGTTTTTGGAAACAATTGGCTAAATAAAATAGGTTGGCGCCTCCCCAACCCCCCGCCCCCCTTTACGTCTGGGAAATCCTGGATCCGCCACTAGACACCCACAATCCACAATGTGAAGAGATCTCCTTCCTAAATTCACTAAGTTACTTTTGACGCTCGACCAGAAATTTTGGCAAAAACTTGTGTCTGAGGGGAAGCGCCCCCTCCTGTGGATCCGCAATATCTCTGACTGACGTCACTGTGGCAGATTTAGTTAACATTTGACAAAATTAGACATTTTTAGACGAAAAGAAAATAGATAAGATCCCTTCTTCACAATATAAGACTAGCCGGAATGGGAAGTGATTCTGGTCAGCCATTTTGGTACAGGGGATGTTTCCATGTCAAAACAGTTTTACACTAAGCTTCCTCCCCACCCTCCACCCCCGCCCCACCCACTGGCACCCTTACCACCCACCTCTGGAATATGCTGTATAGAATTACCATTCATTGGCAGATCTAGAGGGGGCAAGGGGCGGGCGGCCTCCCCTCCCCTCTCAACCAAAATGTCTTCATTTTCTTGCAGTTTTCGGAAACAATGGTAAAATAAATAGGCTGACGCACCCCTTAGGGGTTGCCTCTTTCCCCCCCCCCCCGGAAAATCCCGGATCCGCCATTTATGAATTACTCTGCCTGATTAATCTGACCAAGCGCCCCTGGTTACCAAGGATTCGCCAAATAAATAATCTCTCTCTCTTGCCAAAAGTTTCTGTTTTGTCTTTTTCAACAGTTCCTCATCAACATTTGAGACTTTAAAGTCATGATTTTTATCGCAAACGTAAAATAGGTCGCGGCCTTGACCCAGGAGTTAAATAAACAGGTAGAGCATGTTACGAAGATTATGAAACACGGTGCAAAGTGCAAAAAATTGTGATAATAAAAAATGGTCTCAAAACAGTGGATAATTTTAAAACCGTGGAAGCTGTGTCTGGTTATTGTCAAGGTTCGTTGATGGAGGACTTCTACTGAAAAAAGTGTCAAAAATAATTCGTTCGTGTGTGAATTTATATGAACTTCAAGTTTTGTGTGCGGAAAAAGGATCCAGGCGTACATATTGGAGTACATGCTAATCCAGGATTATTGATAATCTTTTATCACTGTATCACATATAACGACTCTCTGAAGGGCGCTCGATGTCTGAGTAGCCGGAACTAGCTTCTGGACTCTCGGGACGAATACAAACCAATAAAAATAAACTTTAAACTGATGAAAATATATTCTGGTTTGCTGGATTACCATCGCACAACGAATATCTGTATCAAATTTACTAAGCAGCAGATATTTCCTGAAGCTCAGGAAGATTAAACATCAACTGGATTTTGCTTGTGCCGAGTTCGGTTACAACGAGCAGGGATCCAATGCCATCAAATAAGATCACGGAGGATAAAACATTTTATCGTCTATGATAAGATCTATGATCAAGATTGTGGACGATAATAAAGGATAACTATAGTGTTTGTTAATTAAAATCCGTAATGATGACACCTGGGATGAACCGAACAATGTAAATTCTGATTCAAACAAAGACTAGTTAACACCATTACAAACGCAGACATGTTGATTGGCTGTGCTATTTTGGTTTATGCACCAGTATATAACTGTGTTTAGCCTTTGCGTCGTGAGTGTTGATGGTAGATGGGGGCGTCGTGTGTGAGGCGCAGTGTGTACTCAGAGGCGCTGGTTGAGGCGGCGGAGGCGGGACGCCATGACCTCGTGAGGGTGCTGATCAAGGCTGGAACTGATGTGAACCACCGGACAGTGAACGGACGCAGCGCCCTCATGCGGGCGGCCATGAGCGGACACGCCCCGTGTGTGTCGGCTTTACTCAGCGCAGGAGCCGATGTGAACATTACAGACTCGTATCAGGAAACGGCATTGGTGTGCGCCGCTGTGAACGGACACGCCGACTGTCTACGCTCACTCATCCGCGCAGGAGCTGATGTGAACAGGGGCGCCGCCCTGGTGCGTACCGCTGGGAACGGTTACCATGAGTGTGTGGCGCTACTGCTGAAGGCAGGCGCCGATGTATCGCGACAGGGAAGCGCCGCCCTGATAGAGGCGGTGAAACAAGGCTCCCACGAGTGCGTGGATCTGCTGATACGAGCAGGAGCAGATGTGAACGTCTGCGATGATTGGAAGGACACGGCGCTACTGCGCGCCGCCAAAGACAACAGATACCGCTGCGTATCGCTACTTCTTGGCGCAGGAGCTGATGTGAACGCCGTGGACAGGGAGGGAAACACGACGCTCATGGCGGCGCTGGACAATAGGAACGACGCCATGCACATGTGGACAGCACGCGACTACGTAAGTAGGGTAAAGTGCGTGGCGTTGCTCCTTGGCGCTGGAGCTGATGTGAACAGAAAGAACCAGTATGGACAGAATGCCCTGGACCTGCACATGAGACGTGATGGCGTCCCTCAGGATGAAGGCGTCGCGCCTTTGTTGTTGGCGGCCGGGGAGACCCTGCAGGGACCCACCCTCAGGCGCCTGTGGTGGGACAGTGGGGGCCAAGTCACCCACGTGAAGGTACCCGGGTACCTGCGACGGGAAGAACCCGGGAAGCTGAACCTTCAGGGCGCCTGCCGCGACGCCCTGCGCCACCACCTCTTGGGCGTCGCCCCCACACGGAACCTGTTTGTGGCGACACCTCTTCTAGGCCTCCCTCCCACCCTCACCCAGTACCTCCTCCACGACACCACCCTCACCGCCCAATACAAAGATGATGATGATTTTGACGATGACGTTGGTGACCGTATCAGTGTACAGAGATTATGACATGCGCAGTGATATTGAACTACTTCCGTCATGTAGTGGTATCATTGGGCACAGTGTGACTAGTACTCTGACCTTCAAACGACTGTATGTTTTTGTCCAGAGGGACTCACAAACTCATAAAGTTGGTTAATTATCAAATTTCTTTTCAATTTTATGTGGAGTGTAATATTCAAAATAAGAGGTTGAACAAGAAAGTCCTCCTGCGTGAACGCAAGAGGTATACCGCCCGCCGCCCCCTATCCCGGGAGGGGTACCCGATCCCAGCAGGGGGTACCCCAGCCCAGCTGAGGGGGGCACCCCATCCCGGGTACCCCCCACTTGGGTACCCCTGCTCGGGTACCCCCTCCCCTGCCCCCCGGTTGGACCTAGACCTGGCTGGGGTACCCTTCCCCCCTGGTGGACAGACAAACTGAAACTATTACCTTCCCGTCGTACTACGTACGCGGGCGGTAATGACGGAAGTTTCATGAATTTCATTAGTTGTGTATTATTTGAGGACAATTATATGTCAGGTGTATATATTTTCTCTGATGTACTGCAAAATCCAATAAACAACATTGAGAAAAATACATTGGAATGTGGTCTAGTTTTCAATCTAAAAGATTTGTTGACAATATCTTGAAACTGAGCACACTTCACAATTTCATTTTATCAAGCTGAGTGGGGTCTCTCCATCACGCCAATTAAAATACAACAATTTCGACAATCGAAAAGGGGGGTGAAGGCTTGATGAAGGTGTGTGAAATGTTGTCTTACATTTATTAACTGTTTGTACATTTTTGTACACTATTCATCAATTAAAACGAATCACTGATAATAGTAGAAGTTTTTGTTTCCTAAGTGAGAGCCAGTAGGCTGGCTGACACACAGACCAGAGAGACTAACGCACACACACAACTGAATATTGCTCCCTGTAACGATGTATATGTGTGTGTTTGTGTGTGTTTGTGTGTGTGTGCGCGCGTGTCTGTGTGCGTGTGTGTGTGTGCGTGTGTGTGTTGGATCCCGGCCCTGGTCAACTAAACAGCTTCGCACGTCACCCTCGCACTGCAGGGTCCAGGAGGAAGAGAACTCATACCAGGTGTGTGTGGGTTTGTGCGTGCGTGTGTGGATTTCTGCGTGTGTATGTGTGTGGGTTTGTGTGTATGTGTGTGGGTTTATGTGCGTGTGTGGGTGAGTTTGTGTGGGTTTGTGTGCATGTGTGTGGGGATTGTGCATGTGTGGGTTTGTGTGTGGGGGGGTGGTTTGTGCATGCGTGAGTGTGTGTGGGTTTGTGCATGCGTGTGTGTGGGTTTGTGTGTGTGTGGGTGGGTGTATGTGCGTGTGTGTGTGTGTGGGTTTGTGCGTGTGTGTATGTGCGCGTGTGTGTGAGTTTGTGCGCGTGTTTGTGTGTGGATTTGTGTGATAAGCAGTACATCTGTCTGTACCACTTTTTAACGAAACAGATTTCAGGGGGTAAAATTGTCCCGAATGAGTGGTGCAGGTGTTTGCTTTGATCGTTGCAATATTTTACGATAGCTTCTGTCGCTTCTCAGTGCAGATGGATTGTTACTGGTCAGCGGCGGATTACGGTGCTGTGACAAATAAGTCTCAAAAAAGGATGGATGAGGCTACATAAATTTCATCTCCTACCATCAAGTCAGTGGATCTCCTGTCGAAGATTTTTAAGTCCACAAAGATAACAAGAAAGTCCTCCTGTGTGAACGTAACAGGCATACCGCCCGCCGTGTAGCAAGTGCTCGTTCTGCTGTCCTATCCCGGGGGGTACCCAACCCTAGCTGGGGAGGGGGTACCTGATGTGACCTGGCTGGGAGAGTACCCCATCCCTGGTCGAGGGTACCCCAACCTGACCTAGCTGGCAGTGGGGTGCCCTGGGTACCCCCCCATCCCCCCTGTGGACTGACAAACAAACTGAAACTATTACCTTCCCCCATCTTTCGGATGCGGGTAGTAACAAATGTTACGCGAGCTCTTGCCTCGTCGTTATCTTTCTAACAGCTGTTTTACCATCACAACCATTACATTTTCTTATCAGCCTTCAACCTTTGGATCTTGAACCTCAATCACAATGGAAAAGAATAGTCACCAATACGTTCACGCGAACGTTGCACTTTTAATTCTCGTTTTACTCTAAAATTATTTATTGGTCAAATAGTAGGTTGGCGCCCCCGCTAGGCGTTGGCATCCCCTCTTGGAAATCCTGGACAGGCACAAAAGTTCCGCACAAGGAGGCTGAGAGCCGGGAAGTATCATGGGCTGTGAGAGCAGTAAACGACTGGACACCCTGCAGGACGCCATCAGACGGGACGACGATGAAGCACTGCGCCGTTTGATCCGCGAAGGCGCCAACGTGAACGTCTATTTCAGAAACGGCCACCATCCGCTCAGAGAGGCCATGATTCTCGATAAAATCAACTGTTTCAAGGTACGTTCACACGGGTCGCAGGTGTATACGAAAATCTTGTCGCTTTAATAAGTTGTTCCTAATAGGCATCTTTAACTGCAACAACGTGAGCCCTAACATGAAACGTGGACGCGTAAACTTCCCAGTGTTCCAGTTATTTTCATGTAACTATGTTACCTGAACATGACCATTTACAAGTAAAGACATGACATGAGCTTCTCCTCAGAACTTGCAATACACAGAAACTGATGACGTTGCACGTTTCTGGAGCACGTCACACGTCAAGAATTTCTCACGTCGGTATCAACTAAACTTCCCTATTGAATGGCCGCAAACATGATGCTTTCGCTTTTACTCGCTCAAAAGGTCAATTCAAACTGAGGGTCTGGGAAAGCTAAGTAAAAAATTTCCATCAGTGGGAAAGCTACATCATTGGATTTCCAGGGAACTTTGTTTGGAGGAATAGGTATGTGGGGTGGTGGGGGGTGTAATGGGAGGTTGTCTCGTTAATGTCCCTTTCGTTCACGTTCAAGGCGCTGCTGGAGGCGGGAGCTGATGCGAACCGATGGCACCAAGAAGGCTTGGCGTTAACTTACGCCGACTGGGTCACGCGTCCCACACACGTCTGGTCCATCCGTCCCAGGTAAGTCTGGTCCATGCGTCCCACGTAAGTCTGGTCCACACGTCCCAGGTAAGTCTGGTCCATGCGTCCCACACACGTCTGGTCCATGCGTCCCAGGTAAGTCTGGTCCATGCGTCCCAGGTAAGTCTGGCCCAGGCATCCCAGGTAAGTCTGGTCCACGCGTCCCAGGTACATCTGATCCATGCGACCCAGGTAAGTCTGGGACACGTGACCCAGGTAAGTCTGGTCCATGCATCCCAGGTAAGTCTGGCCCAGGCATCCCAGGTAAGTCTGGTCCAGGCATACCAGGTAAGTCTGGTCCATGCATCCCAGGTAAGTCTGGTCCATGCATCCCAGGTAAGTCTGGTCCATGCGACCCAGGTAAGTCTGGTCCATGTGACCCAGGTAAGTCTGGTCCACGTGTCCCAGGTAAGTCTGGTCCAAGTGTCCCAGATAAGTCTGGTCCATGCATCCCAGGTAAGTCTGGTCCATGTGTCCCAGGTAAGTCTGGTTGCATGGTCCATGCAACCCAGGTAAGTCTGGTCCACGCGTCCCAGGTAAGTCTGGTCCACGTGTCCCAGGTAAGTCTGGTCCACGCGTCCCAGGTACGTCGCTTTGGTTTCAGTTTGTTTGGTTTAGAGTCAGATTTTTAAGCACAGAAACAGATTTTGTTCTCACAGTTTCTGTTTTGAGTTGAAACCTTTCTTTTTGAGTTTAGAGCTCAGAGCTCGCCTTGCAAAAAATCATGTCACTCATTGTATTAAGGAGCTCATTGCAAACGAACTCGTTACACGCGGTAGCCACTGTACCCGACTTGTTATTTTGCCCTAGGTTTGCGGGGATGTTAGTGCGGGCGGGAGCGGACATGAGCCGGTGCGACCTGAGCGGGATCTCGGCGGTGGCGCTAGCTGCCCGGTGGGGAGACTCCGTGGTCCTGGAGTGGATGCTGCGGGCGGGAGCGGACATCAACAGGAAGGACGAGAAGGGTTTCACCCCGGTACTCGCCGTCGTGCTCGACGAACTAGACAGGTTAACATGTTCACTTCAGTTTGAGTGCGGTTTTTGAATTTTGAGCGCCTTTTAAGCATGAGACTAATTGTCGAGAGAGACCAAATGGTTAAGAGCGCTGTGCTGCGACACACTTCGTCAGACATTGGTTCGAACCCCCACCAATACTAGTGGATACATGATCTGCAAATACACGGATCAAAAAGGCTCAGCTACCGTGCTCGCCACCAAGAGGTCAGCAGGTGTCACACTATAGGTGAACCTGTGAATCTGTTTCACACAGGCAAAAAAGCAGGGATGCAAGGGATCTATCTTGACTTTGAAACCCCAGGGTAGATGTCACCAGAAGTCCAAAACAGGGATATCAGTGGCGCCACAAAAAGGACTTAGGTCCTCCAAACAATTTTTTTCAAAAAAAGTACAAGTTTACTTTTGAGCTCTGAGTGTTATTAATAATTGTAAGTACCTTTTGAGTTGTGGGTAGTCTTCTGAGTTTTCACTGTCCTTCTGAGTTTTGAGTCTTGTTTCTAGTGCTGTTTTGAACACTGTTATCTCCACTTGACTTTTTAGAAGCACACAAAGGACTAATGTCCTCACAATGTTTTACTTTTTTGAAAAAAAATAATATTTACTGATATTTTTTCGACAGGGACAACAAATCCTACGAGGACCACTTCACGTGTGTGCGGCTACTGCTGGAGGCGGGAGCCGATGTGAACGTCCGGCACATCCACAGCGCCGCGCTGTTCCGTGAGGAGTCCCCGGGACGCGCGATCGGTCGCCCCGGGGTGATGCACGGCGGATCCCCCGGAGGATTGAACGGCTCCCCGGGGATGTTGCACGGAACCCCGGGGTTTACGGTCTCGATCCGCCGTAAGCTACTGTACGTGGCCGGGGACGAGGCGGGGATCCGGCGCCCCGGTTTCACCGCCCGGAATGTCTACACCCAGGACCCAGGGCGACGCCTCAGCCTCAAGCACCTGTGCCGCGTGGTAATAAGACGCCGTCTCATGCAGCTCAGCCGCGTCAATCTGTTCTACAAGGCGCAGAGGCTCCATCTACCGAAACCACTCCAGCGCTACCTGGTGTACAACGTCTCCCTCAACGCCGAGGACGCCACGGAGGCGTTGCATGCAACGGAGGAAATAGACGGCCCTCTGAGTTGACGGCGTCCTGACATTATGGTACTGTGATGATTTAATGGAGCTATACACTTTCCCTACATGCAATGAGAATGGAGAAGGGAGCTCTATTCCATGATACAGTGGGAGTAAAAATACCTCTGTATGGTAAGGCTCATGGCCCATGGATCAATGATCGTTTCTGCCACCGCATGGTAAAAAATTATTTGTTTGGAAATGAGTCATAAAAACACGTCAGGAGAGCTAATTTTTATCTTAAGCGTTCCAGAGTCCAATGTTCAGTGGTCTTCGCTTCTGTACATGTGTCTGGAGTAAACAGAACGAAGATTCCTTACTCCTCAAGCCGACAAGTTCCGGTAAAGAATTATTCATTTGCGTTGACCCCAACAGATTGATTGGCGCCGGCACAACTGTATTACTTTGTACTGACAATGTGAAATTCTCAAACAGAAACAAATGCTAAACGGAACAAACTGATGGATTTAATTTTCCCAGCAAACATCTATGACCTGCGGGAATTCCTCGCGCAGTCAGGAGTCGATGTGAACGCCAGGGACGCCACGAGGTGCACAGTACTTATGTACGCAGCACGCCGAGGCTCCTCACAATGTTTGAAGGTGCTTCTTGACGCAGGAGCTGATGTGAACATAAAGAACAGAGTGGGCTACACAGCACTGTGGTATGCCTTGGATAGTACCTTTGAGGATTGTACTGATATTCTGCTGGATGCAGGAGCTGATGTGAACATGGCGGACTCCAGCATGTCCAAGCTTCTCATGAAGGCTGTGGTGGTTGAAAACGATAGAATTGTAACGTTGTTACTTGATGCAGGAGCTGATGTGAACGAGGGATCCTACAAAGCTCTCATACATGCAGCCCTGTAGAACAATCATCGGTATGTGAAGCTACTGTTGGAGGCAGGAGCTGATGTGAACGAGGGATCCTACAAAGCTCTCATACATGCAGCCCTGTAGAACAATCATCGGTATGTGAA
>JBCAUG010011348.1:0-25346 GCA_038406175.1 Haplosyllis leylae
GGTACAAGTCAGGAATAGGTCAGCTACGCAGCGGGCGGTGTGCCTCTTGCGTTCACGCAGGAGGACTTTCTTGTTTACATGTACGTCCACACAATGATGTTTCATTGCGCATGCGTATTGATGATTTAATACTTACGACAATCCTACTCTTTCACACATTCCAGGTAACTTCGCAAGTATGGCTGTCGCCAACTGATTATCGGACGTGTCAATAGAAGGAGGGTCACAGTACGACTAGAAAAAATATATAACATTATTGCACATTTGAGTTTTTCCGCTTTAAATTTTAGACTAATTAGTTTATTTCGACTAATGTTTTGATCAATTCGTCAACATTAGCTCTAGTTATTGTATTGTTTTGTTCTTGAAATATCAAAATATTATTATTCAGTCAAAGGTAAAAAAGATGTAACAAACATATCTAAAGCCTAAAGTCTAAATTCAATATCACCGAGTTAGAGTGACAACAATTAGTCAAGTTACGCTAATTAGTCTCAAATACTGGAAACGTAAAAACTCAAATGGATCCTGGATCCATCTTCAATGGATATTGTTCATTACCA
This sequence comes from Haplosyllis leylae, assembly GCA_038406175.1. Lineage (NCBI taxonomy): Eukaryota > Metazoa > Annelida > Polychaeta > Phyllodocida > Syllidae > Haplosyllis > Haplosyllis leylae. The sequence continues at coordinate 564 of JBCAUG010011348.1, forward strand.
AGGCCATATTGAATTTAATTTAAAATGTATTCTCCATGAGGAAATGCAGCTTTATGTACTGTTCAATTCAATCATTATCATTTTATTTTTAAAACTGATTCTATAACATTTGAAATTAATCAGAAACATTTTATCTGGTGTGCTATAGAAGTGAATTGCCCGTTAATAACTGGGCGTATTTAGGTCACGGACAAAACGTTATCCTCCCCCCCCCCATTCGTACGTGGTCGGCAACAAATGAATTGACAATTGTAAATAAACAAAATTATGACCTGCCGTTTATCATCCAAGTTGGCAAATAGCCAATAAAATGCAACTGGGATGATAAATGTCAAATGACAACAGTTTCTCTCGACAATAAATGGTTTTGGGAAACCCGAGGGAGGTTATGGATGTTTATCAGCCTGAGGCCAAAGGCCGAAGGTTGATAAGCATCCATAACCTCACAAACAGTTGTTATTTGATTTATTATCAATAGTGGGATCAATTAGGAAGAATCCAGATCTAGCTCAACTGATAAACTGTCAATTAGGAAGAATCTAGATCTAGCTCGACTGATAAACTGTGATATCAGACGACCACGTGACCTCTTTTAACCAATGATGTAGCCCCCTTTTAGTTGCTTTGCGATCAATTGATAATAAACAAAATTATGATCTGCTGTTTGTCATCCAAGTTGGGAAATAGCCAATAAAAATACAGAAAAATGTAAATGTAAATGCAAACTCAGTCATAAACTGTATGATCAACCGGACACACCTCTGTCTGGACCCATCCAGACATGTACATTTTAGTAAAGCTCTACCCCAGTATTAATAAATCTGCTTACCTGTCCTCAGGTGCGAACTAATGGCACATCAATTGTCTGTTCCAGTGCATCTCCCATCGTCTGGATGATAAAATTAGAAGCTGAAACAAAAAATCATCAATGTCACACGATTTGACATAATAAATAAATGTTAGAAATTTATTTCAATTGATCTCTGCATTGTAAACTTGTTCGGTGCATAAAGCTTATGCCCATATAAGTCAATGGTTAAACGTTAATTTAATGGTCTTTTCACACTGAGAAGGAGACCGAGACCGATGCCTAGAAAGATAAGAATGGGTTCCACTATAATATGCAGACCACTTCACACTACATCGAGACCGATAACTACACAGATTCCCATTGAGTTTCCATTGCTATCGGTCTCGGTATAGTTGTCGGTCTCGGTGTCGCTCAGTGTGAATAAACCATGACTGAGCATCGTTGTGGTACAATGGCGTTTGTTGAAATTCACTAACATTAGGAAAAATGTGTAATAATGCTGTTCTCTCAGTTGGTAATCGTTGTAAATTCAAAGAATTGGAATGTTTAAAGATCCATCACTGCAGTTTGTTGCTTGGACAGCTGACGAAGTGCTTGTCACCTGATTGACCAAGTCCGAAGGCTTTGAATCAAGGGATTGGTCCCTTGGCGGGTGGCATGAAGTCTGATGTCCAAGCAACAAACTAAAGTGATTGATCTTATTCTAACCCAAGATACATTTGAAGTGATCTTTTGTAGACATTTGCATTGTTAAAAGGACTATGACTGGTTGAATTCCATTACATGACCTGGAGGGCTCTCGGTTATGTGTCCAAGTGTGCGTGAAAAGTTTGGTCTGAAGCAAATGAGACCACACCAGAAGGTTAGAATTGTGTATCATTTTCAACATTTTTTGCGGCAAGATATGTCTCGGCAATTAATCTCTATCGTGTCTTTTATGGATCACCACATCATCGATGTGCATGATTGACCAGTCGAATATGGATCATTTCCTGTAATTTATGTAACAGTGTCTTAGTGGTCTAGAGGTACGACGCTGGCCCGGAATGCGAGAGACCGGGGTTCGATTCCCCATTGAGGCACTAAAATTTTAACCCACTGTGACATTGGTGGCCAATGTGATCTCCGAGCTATAAGTGAGAGGACACACTTTCTCCTTGGAGGGGTGAATGTAACAGTGTATTGGTGGTCTAGAGATACCACGCTGGCCCAGAATTCAAGAGACCAGGGTTCGATTCCCTGCTGAGGCACTAAAATTTTAACCCACTGGTACATTGGTGGCCAATGTGATCTCAGAGCTATAAGTTAGAGGACACCCTTTCTCCTTGGATGGGTGAATGTAACAGTGTCTTGGTGGTCTAGAGGTATGACGCTCGCCCGGAATGCCAGAGACCGGGGTTCAATCCCCCGTTGAGCCACTAAAATTTTAACCCACTGTGACATTTATTTCAAAGGAGAGTAAGACTGTTGTATTTTTTGAAGTCGATGCAAAAGACTAACCTGTGTCGGCGGTCATCTTTTCCTCTTCAACCAAGTCTGAGGCGAGCAAATATGCTGAATTCAGGTCCCTACTTGCCTCCACCAGTGCATGCCCGGGGTCAGATTCAGCATTGTCCACCAGTGTATTTACGAATTTCTAAAAAAGCACAATTTATGCTAAATTTAATAGTAAAAATATCTCAGAGGTGGCCAAGTTTTTCTGGATAGATAATATGATTTCCCATGAAGGTTTCACAGCAAAAACTATCCCAGGAGTACAAACTATGTGAAAGTACAATAAGATGTGAAGAGTTTGTGGATTCAGTGAAATCAGAAAGAACACGAAACCATTCAAATTTAGCAAACGATTTGAGACTATTTAAAAAGAAAGAACTGACCTTTAAAGGAAATAATCCGGTTTTTGCTTAATCGTTGGTTAGGTCATTTAACAAATTTGCCAAACTAATTAAATGCAATTCAAACTAGTGATAGTCAATAATGATAATCAATCCAAAATGGCAATGGTAAATTCACTATGGCTAGTTTTTTAGCATTTTATTACTGGACATAGTGAATTTACCATTGCCCATTTGGATTGATTATCATTATTGACTACCACCAGTTTGAATTGCATTTAACTAATTTGGCAAATTTGTTAAATGACCTAACCTACCATTAAGGGAAAACTCGAATAGGACATTTGTTTTGGTAGTACTTAGCCATGCACCAACTTTATTGCACCCGAAGTGCAGACCGATCAACTCGAAAACATGTACATTTCATCTCTATTAAAATTACAATGGTGCTGAAAGAAAAAGGCTACCCGTGAGACCACTATTGTGCATTTTTTTGTAAATTTTATATTTTATTTCATTCTATTTTCGAATTTTTTATTGGACTGCCTCAGTAAGCGAATCAATTAATGCTTTTCAATTCTGATCTGCGATATGCCATGGAATTTGACTGCAATTAACAAGTCTCGCTTACCCGAGGTGCCAGACTTCAATGCATTTCGAAATTGTATACAATGTGTTGCTTTATGAAAGATTATGATTTTAAAATATTCATTGGAGGCTCCATTTTCAACAATATACTCATTGTAAAAATATCAGGCAATGAAAGTTTCACCAGGTGGCTGATTCACTCCCCTTTACTCTGTGTGGCACTGTATACGGTGGCGTATGTGGTGGCATATGTGGTGTTGTATATGTATATGGCTCCATTTGGCACAGTATACATATATGGCACCATATACTGCCATATACAGTACTGTATACACATATGGCTCTGTTTGGTGCCATATACATATACAGCTCTGTATGGCACCACATACAGCACCATATACTATAATGGCTCCATATGTCAAGTATTATGTAAAACAATGATAACCTTTGCTTGCTTTGTTCCTTTGCCCCTTTGATGTTTTTCACAGTGCATCACTATTTATAGCATTCCTGTGCAAAAAATTGAGTTCACAACCTGCACATTTTCCAACAAAATAAGTGTTAGGGGTTCAAAGGGGGCAGTGCCCCCATGCATCCACACCATACTATGTGTTGTGTGATAATTAAGGTCATGAAAATCTATGTTATGGTTTTGTTTCCTTTGCTCCCTTTACCCCCTTTGCTCCATTCATCCTTTTTGGTCCCTTTCCTGCCTTCACTCCCTTCACCCTCTTTGCTTCTTTTGCCCCTTCACTCCTGTTGTTCCTTTTGCCCTCTTTGCTCCCTTCAACCCCTTCCCTTGGCTTACTTTGCTCCCTTTGCCCCCATTTGCTCCCTTTGATATTTTTCACAGTGCATCACTATTTTGTATATTAATGCTAGGGGAAAAGGGGGCAAAAGGAGTGAAGGGGAGCAAAGAGAGTGAAGGGGCAAAGGGGATGATGGGAACAAAGGGGGAAAAGGGGAGTGAAGGGGCGAAGGGGGCAAAGGGTAGCAAAGGTACTTGTGAACTAAGTTTTTGGGTCCCCATGACCAGCAATGGCAAAAAGTTCAATTACAATATTTAGTGGTTAGATGTCCTCACCACCTGCAAATAGAACCACCACTCCATGTACATTCACAGAACAACAAAAAGCATTTGTAGGTCCCCACCACAGGCCCAAAATTATGGGACAAAATGACCAAACCAACCACTAAGGTGACTCTAACGAGCCACCAACAAATAACAGTCCTCAGTATTTACTTCCAATAATGTACGAAATGAAAGTTCTGATACATACCTGGAAAAGTTACAAACAGAAGCCACACAAAGAGTAAAAGGGTGTCGACTATGGCAAGCATGATGAGAAGAAATGCCGTGGCTGAAGTTTTCCTTTCCTTCCACATTACAGCCACACTCAGACTGTTCCCCACGCACCCGAGTCCAACTAACAGTACTTTAGCCACAACATTCATGATCAAATCGTAGTTTTTACACGCAAATTCTTTTTCTTTAATCGTTTCTGAGTTGTTAATTACGGAAGTTGTAAAATTACTTTGAAATGTAACGTTCTCCATATTAGCAAAGGAATCAGTTAGTACGCCAATGCTGTATTTTCACAATCATGAATTGTTTCAGTAAACTTCGACTCCGACAAAGAACCTTCGTAGAGAGGCTATCATAAAGTTCTGTGTACGATTCTGTAATGAAACTGGAAGAACAGCTCTATTTGTACAAAGGTTTAATAATGGGGAAGGTACGCCCAAAGCTTTTCGCCTAATACATTCATGTAAACTTGTGCGTACGCCTACAAAATACGTAATTGGACCAGGATAATTGATCGGGGGAATTGTAATATTCCGAATAGCTTGCGAAATTAATATAACAGTCGCTTTGAACGGAAATAATACTAATGTGGTGATGGTAAATTTGCAGCAGGTTAATTCCAAGTCATTGTTCAAAGTTTATTCAGTGCATCCTACGCCATACGTGTTGATACATAATGGGAAAATAGAGTAGATACACCATAATATTGTGAAACATTCATGACTACCTGCATATCATGCGCATACCTTACAGTAAGATAGACAATGTTTAGTGCTGTGGTGGCAAATGATGTAAGTTTTGTGTGCACAATGGTCGACAATGATCACAGGTCAGAAAAATTATAGATTGTACACTGTGACTGTGCTATCTGTGAGTTTTTCAGGAAAATGAAATTAATGAAAAAGAAATTAGATGTTTCTAATGTTGATTTATTGTTTTCTCCTTAAAATATGATTTGAAAATTTGTTGGTGGAGGGATCTATCTCATAAAGTTATTTTGAAAAAAATTTTGCAATTTGGGCTGAGTGGGGTATTGACGTACATCCTTTATTAGACCATCCATTCAGTTTAACTTTTCAAGAGAAAATGAAATCTTGGTTTCATGCAAACCACCAGCTTACTGTGTAACGTACCGCAATTACGTTCTGTATGCAGGTGATGTCAGTATCTTCAGATTCATATTCATTCTCAATAAATAAAAGCAATGGAATTTGTATGCCACAAGCCAAAAAAAACCACAATAAACCGTCTGGTGTGGAACTTATTTAGCAAAACTAAGTATGTAAATTTCTCGTTTATTTCTTTCTCACTTATAAAATTGATATTACAAACTTCAGTTCAAGCGTAAATTACTCATATATTTCCCCACGTTTTCCATCAATAATAACTAACAGTTTCATCCAAAATATATACGTCTATGCTCTAAAACTGAACTGTTCGCAGCAAATGCTTTGTCATTGGTTTATTTGTGAACTACGGAAATAAAAAAGCATATAAAGCAAAATATATTGTAAAAAGTAAGTAGCAAAATTGGCACTCTTTACCGAAAATACATTGCCAGCAATGTAGTTAGATGTCAGTCCAAGGTTAAGCTGTCCATAAGAATTATATCAGTTTTACAAGTTCTTCAGTTATGTTACAAGGCATATTTGTGATCACATTTAGTACATACATCACATATTTACAAATACACGTAGAATCAACGATAGAAATGATAATTTGTCAGTGTGTTTTCCGTTTATGCCACTCCTTACGAATCCAAATTTAATGAAAAACGCATGTTTGTTAATTTATCACCCCGTAGGAAGACTATCCAGTTCTGACTGATTTGTTAATAGTTTTATCATGTTTGTCTGTGAGATTTTTTCTGTTCAGTCAGAATTAGGTGTCTCAGGGACAAGTAAAATAATGTTTTTCACAGATACTGATAAACTCAGAAAATGAATTTCTTTGTGTGTTAAACTGTAAAATTTTGGCAATGTAAACTAACAAAGTTGTAATCTTCGGACAATTGATAGAAAAATATTCACGCTGGGTTAGGAAATAACAAATTAAAGTATGATTTCTTCTGTCCATGAAAAAAGTTCTGTCCAATTTGATATCTCCGTCTTGATATTACCCTTGAAATCTTTTCTCAGGCTTGTATTTTACATTTGTCACAGCCTGTGAGCATTACATTTGTTTTGTTTTTCTAACAATGGCTCCTGATAAGCGCGGTGTATTTAACATTGTACTAAAAAATCGTGAATCGTATTTGAACAATATAGAGATAAGGACAATAAAACTGCGGTCGAATTTTTGTTTTAGCAAATTGTGTAAAATCCCAAATGTTGAATTTATTCTAGTTAGATCTACTACGTCAAATGGTTACACGGTTATTTCTAATTCTTCTGGTTCCTCGTCGCCGTGGCTGTCCCCGGCTTGTAGTCGTTGTTGCAGTTGCTGTCGATGTGCGACGACTTGTATTAGTATTGGACACCTATTGCAAGACCAGGGACACAGATCACTCACTGTTGGGTTCGTTCGGCATTGGCCCTGTCTGTACCATGATGGACAGCTAGGATCAGCATCACTGCCAGTCACACATATTTCTACAACAAATCATCATGGCAAGGTTTATTTAATCTCACAAGTAACCTAACGAATCTTAGTATGTCTCATACTTTACTTCTGAAAATTAATTATTCATTAAAAGAAATATAAAAACCTGGTAATGCATTGTCGTGAACAACGTTTTCTCCATCAATAGGAACACCCTGCTCCTCATCTTCCTCATCACCTGTAGGATCTTCACTGTCTAGCCCATTAGTGGGAACATTTCCATTGTTCCCTTGTTCTTCGAAAGTTTCAATGAGAATTTCTTCCTCTGACTCTTCATGAACACATGAACCACAGTGTGTTTGACAGTAGCTCTTAATGTCCAGGTCAATTGCGTTACAAGCTCCATTTTCAAAATATTGTTGGCACCGAGTACATCTTTCTGACCCACTAAGGTCCCATAAGGAGTAATCTGGCGTTGCTATTGACGTACCGGGATTCAGGTAAGGGTTGAAAGTACATACTTCACAAGTCAGGCGGCAGTAAGGCCACCAGTAGGCACATCGCCCTAGCATGTCATATGTTGCGCATAATCCTGAATAGATACTGTCAAAACATGGTTCTTCCTGTAGTCCATCATCAGGGAGATTTTCTTCTGACTCTTCTGTGCTGTTTTCATTGCTTCCCCTCTCATTCTCGTGATCAACATCTGGCATCAGGTTCACCACTGGCTCATTGCTATCTGGCAGACTTTCATCAGAACACCTGTTACATGTACGCTTGCAAAAGTGATACTGGGAAGCACACATGTTGTGTGTAACAACATAGTTACAAAGTGTTGGAAGTCCTGTGTCAATGCATGCATCTGGAGCATGATTGTTGTGAGAACCTGGACTTGGGGTTGCTGAAGGTGTCTCAGTATCTGTATTCTGTACAAAAACAAAGGCACATGTACATGGACATTCCTCTCTAACTCTGAGTTCATGGCATCTTCCCTCGCTGAATCTCATCTGACATATAGCGGCCATGGGAGTCCAGGGGGAATCAGGGCAGAGGTCTCCTTCATCCTGGAGTCTGCATGTGCACGGACAATCTACCCTGAGTTCATCTGAACACGCTGTTATCCTGGCCACTTGCATGAAGCAACTTCTTCCTCCATCTTGAGCCTCATAGTCAACGCATCTTTCAGGACCGTTTTCGTAGTCAAGAGGTGAAATTGGTGGAACGCTGTTTGGAACTGGTGGCGAATCAGACGTGTTCTCCTGTATTGCAGCTGCGTTTCCAAATCTCACGCATGTGCAACGACACATTCCCCTGTAGGATGGATCGTCACAAAGTTGGCGATCCTGGGCGATTCGGTATTGGCAGTCATACTCCATTTTACTATCTGGTACATCGGCGCACAGATTCGGGTTGACGAGGATTTGATTCTGGTCATCATGAGGATTTTGATTTTGACCTTGACCTTGGTTTTGATCATTACCTACCGGATCTGGATTTTCTGGGTAATTTGATGTCTCTCCACACGTACACGGGCAATAAATCAGAGCACCAGTGAGGCTACACATTGTAGGATCAGATGTCAATCTATATTGGCATCTATTTTCTTCATCCACGTACCGTTCTGGACAATTCGCCAAAGGATCTGGATCACTGACCGGATTTTGACCCAATCTGTCGTGCGTATCACAAGTGCATGGACAGAAATTTCTAAACGAATTCTCACTGCAAATTGTGTTGTTAGTTTGCAATGACGATTCACAGAAATGTGCAATAACGTCCCTTTCACACGTTAACTCCGTCGAATGGGCGAAATTTATTGTCAGAAGTACCAAAGAGATCATCAATAAGTTATCCATTTTGATAGGCTAAAGCTCCTTTATCAAAAGTTTTACATGTATGCAAACTGTTCTTGATAGAAAAATGTTTGGTGAGCTTTACTATCCAAAATAGTAGTTCAAAAACCCCCAAATAACTTTGTTTTCCTCAATGTTGTCGTGTGTCCTCATTTCCCATTTCTGGTTGGAATGCCACTGTTGACAAAGCAAACCCCTCTAGAACGCACCTCATCACCGTCATATCGGTATGGCTTTGTCAAGCTTCAGCGGATTCCCTGTGTAAATGCCAAATAGGGTATGAACATTGTGCGTTTAAAACTGAATCAACCCTCCAGTTCTCTGAATAACAGATAAGTGCACTACTGTGCAAAATCAGTAAAGCATCGAGACCTACACACACATTGTGTTTAGCATCACTTTTTCTTTCGTTTTTAATACTGAAAAGGTAATTTTCGGCGTAACTCAAAATATTTCAAATCAAGCACAATTAACTATTTGTGAAAGTTAGAAGATGTAGACTTTTATTTGTGAAATTTCAATATGACTACTCTTATCCAGAACGATCGATTTTATTTTCAGAGATTATCAGAAAATTTACCAGCTGTCCCAGGATTTGGACCCAGTAGGTCCGAACCGGCTAGTCTGTGCTTGTAGTCTGGTTTTTTATGTTTTTGCGAAGGGGGGGGGGTGGCATCTTGGCTTTCTAAACGTTACCCCGTCACCAGAAAGCATGAAACTTCCTTTTCAAGAGAAAAGTGTTCAGTGAACATAGCTTTAAGTACCTCATACTATAACGTTTTCCTCTTTCCCCCTACCCCCCAAAAATAAATAAAACCTTTATAAATTTGCGAAGCTGGGGAAACATAACAAGATGCATAATGTGTGTTCTCAAGAAATTTTAATTCGTTTCTTTTTAGAACTAAATAAAGATACGATAATGTTATGTGAAGATCATTTTAGGTTATTCTTTAATTTGTTGATTATTAATTTGTAATTCAGAAAATGACGGTACTTGTGTCTAATGCCCTTCAATAAATTATATTTAAATGGACCAAAGACCTGTGGGAATTCCAAGTACTTGACACTTTCCTTTGAGGTTTTGTGGACGATATTGGGAAACAGAAGAAATGGTCGCGTCAGCTACCGGTACATTGAAACAAAACTTTTGCTCAGCAATTTGTGCTTCACTGAATTTGCTAAATTCATAAAAATTCAAAGAAATAGTAAGAGAAAATTAAGAGTCATTAGCTAAATTTTGCTTTTTGAGCAGTCTTTTGAAATAACAAGTACCGGGTGAAAGCGAAGGTACCTCTTTTCCTTGAAAAAATAGTGAACGTGAACATTTCCTTGCAGACTTAACTCTTTGAGTTCCTACGGCAAATGTTCAATGTCTCCAAAATCCCAGATGTTCATTAATTTATGTTGGTGGTTGGGGGAGGGGGTGACTTTACGATTTCTTCAATTGGTGAATCCTGCTAACACCTCTCTGGAAGTAGCTTAAATTGTTTATTTACTTGTTATGTTATTTATTTGTCTCGCACATGTGAATCTACTCAAAAAATATTTTAACGTCTTTGTTTCTAATTGAATAATATTTTCTCAAAGTGGGAGTGGGAATATGTCAAGTTATAGAAATGTTCATACTTTGTCAAATGAAAGAGACTGAAGATGACCAATATGGGAAAAAGCGAAAAATACATAAATTTCCAAAATTTCTTGTGATGGAGTAACCGATGGAAAAAGTCAGATGAGCACACGAGTTGATTTTTCTTTTGTTGAATGACGTTGACCAAGTGGATGGGGCAGATAAATTAAGCTTCAGAACTCCTCGATCTCAATATCAAAAAATTAGACGTTTAATTGATTTGTTTCTTTATTCTTCTTATCTAATTCCATACCATAACTAAAATCTGTCAATTCACATTAAACAATCGTAAATAGTAACCACACGTGCTTCTACAGAGCACACGACTTTAACAAGTTGATTTCCATGTATCAAAATCATTGACAACATTGTTAATTAATAACTTTGGTTGTAATGAGCACCTGTTTACATAGCAGATTTTTCTTAATCTGCTTCCTTGTAAGTGCAACTCACTGTCATTCTTTAATAACCGTATTTTTTCCAGTCACTTCAGTTCTGTAATTTCATTCAGTTTTGTTTCAGAAATTACAGTGAAGCACTTCAGCGTCACGCTATTCTTATACTACATGGTGACAACTGAGAAGGTTCACAGATCACAAATCGGAGCACAGAAAATCCTCCCCCCTCCTCCCCTAAAAAGAGAAACAGTAAAATTGACAGATCACAAATTTGAACTTATAAACGGTTCTAGTACCTCCTTGATCTTATGTGTTAAACCAGAATATTTTTGGTTTTCCATTGTTTGAAATTCCAGATGCCTTTCCTCTTGGAGACAATGTCAATAATTCCCCGAAGGCGGGAGCAAACTTTCTGTTTTGTCTTTGATAAAAAGAGAAATTGAATTTAAGAACTTCAACATCTTTCTTTGTAGGCGGGTTTGAAACCTGTGGCCTTTAAGCGTAGACAAATAAGGCTAAAAAGTCAGCTGACCCAAAATACTTTGAACAACGCTTGATCTTATCGCTTGTGGCACATAGCGAGGATAATTTGCCCTCCTTCAGTGTAAAATCTCTCTAAATTATCCCAAATTACCCCACAAGTGACTGACTATGATTTAACTAAGATGCTAAATGCATGATACGGCTAATTTGTGTCTGTACCAAGTGACTGAGTATTGGATACTATGCATTTATCATCTTTGGTTGATGTTGAACGTTTGACTGGCTGGTTTTTGTATTCTTAGCTTGGGCCTAAAAGACCTAACGTTTTTTATTCAAGCATAAGATATGGTTTGCCAATATTCAGAAAAATTAAAACAGCATGGCCCTGTCGGCTCTTTCTTTAATTGTGGTTTTCTTTAAACACAATATAAATTATGGTAGATCTAATTAAGATTACACCACTTGCCAATCTAGGCTTTGGTGAAAGTGGGCTCAAGTAAAAGCAAAGAGGGGGGGAGGCAGTTAGTTTTAAAATATATAATTTATGTCCTATTTCTCTCAGTAAGGTAAGGTCAAAAAATAAATTTTGAATATTTGTTTGGTGTTTTGGGCTTTGAAAATTCAAACAGGGTTTTCTGTTCAGTTATTTTTTCGTACCTTCTAGGGTGCGATCAGATCTGTTGTTTAGAAGAGGATGATTATTACCGCCCGCAAACAAAGGACATGTTTTCAGCTTGTTTGTCCGCCCACTGAGGAGGGGGGTAAGGGGTACCATTAGTCCAGGTCCAGGGAGAGGGAGGGAAAGGGACGGGAGTACCCCACACCAGGCCAGAACTAGGGGTATCCCGAACAGGACCAGGACAGAACAGGGCGTACCCCCACCAAAAGGACGGGATCAGACAAATGGTATCCCCTCACACCCATCCCCTTCCCCCTGCCACTCCTCCACAGGACCAGGACAGATGTGCAGTGTGGGCAGTATGTAAATTTAGTTCACAAAAAAAGAAATTCTTTGCCAACAAGTTAAATTCGTTAGAATGTAAAAATGAATTTCATGTTGTTCTTTCCCCTGCATAGTGAACATTTGTTCCTAAACCAGCTGGATAAAACCATAAAAAATAACATTCTGTATAATTTCTTCGGCATTTGGCCTTTAGGTAAAGCTAACTCTGAGCTTATGAAATCAAAAATATTGTGTTCTCTTGAAGGGATCTATGAAGATGATTTTCGTGGAAACATCAAATTCACGTCATGTCAAGAAAAGGTTTTCTGCCATCTCCGCAATCATACAATGAATTTTTTAGCAATATACCCGCTTTAGTGGCTACTATAGGACATTTGTGGTTGAATGTGTTGTTCTCACACATCAGTAAGTAAAATCCCCAAATCAACAGTGGTCAGATTTAGTGTTGTACTGTGTTATTTAGTCTCCACAAAGGAGACTGTCTGTGATGCACACGGCAGAACGATGAGGGACAAAAATGTTCTGAAAAGTCCCTGTAATTCTCTCAGTGGCCACAATATGCCTACTACTTAAGGAGTGGGTCCCAATAATTCTCTTAGGAACCCTTTGATTCTTTTAAGGGATGGGGGGGGGGCATAATTCTCCCAATGGACACCATATGTCTGCACATGTGAAAGTTACCCCATCTCCCACAATAAAATCTGGCCTCATGTGGAAGTCATTCCAGGAATTCCCCCCCCCCCCCGTAAAAATACTACCTTCATCTGGAAGTCACTCCGTAAACCCCCCTCCGAACTAGTAGACATCTGGTGGTCCCTTGGAGTTCTACGGGAAAATATGGGGAGAATACGCTGTATTCTGGGAGGTTACCGTCTCGTTTCTTTCAGTGGGGCAATTTAAGCAAAATGACGAAAGGTTTGCTCTGAGTCTATCTGTCTCCTTTTAAGTGCTATTTATAACACTTCCAGTTAAATTAACAAAGTTCTTCACATTGATTCAGGGCAGATAATGATCTTTATTCCTTCCGACTTTTTAAGGAAATTCTTCACGGAGCTATTAAATACTTAAATGTGTTTAGAGGTCAAAACTTAAGCACAGTTTGCTTTCTTATGTAAACCTCTTGGTAGATATGTCATCTGTTGAGATCAACGTCTGTTTGACACCTCAATACTTTTGTCAATATGAATATAAAGTGTTTAAATTCACGGTAGATCTCTATCGATCTTGATGCATCACCTGCTGTCCTGAAACAATATAGTTCAAGTACACACATAACATGTGGTGTACGTATTTGGAAATTTCCTTTAATTGTCATAAGCCTTTTGCAATTTCTCTACGTTAAACCATAAGCTGCTAGTTTAAGACTATAATTAAATGACCAATCCACACAATCGTTACAATTAGATCTAAAATAATGCCTCAAGACGGAACCCTTAATAATAAGGTAAACGTTCCAGCGTAAGTGTTGAGTAAGACGATCCCACAAAGAAGAGTAAGATTAATTAAGGGAAAAGGAGAGGTATTTCTCAATCCGATTAACACTGTTTGTGTTTTGGTGATTGATACATTTCAGAGGAGGAGTACTTATTTGTATAATGATGATAGGGACGAAAAGTTAACAAGTTAATGACTTCTTAATGATGGAATCGAAAGGTGTCGGAATACTATTTCTATTCATTGGTGGCTCGTAGAGGTACCTTATTGATGGAATTGGGGTTGCTTCGTGACTTTTTTAGGAATTGTTCCACACAAGGTGAGAATTCCCTACATGAGGTGAGAATGTCCATGCAGGGTGAGAATACCCCATGCAAGGTGAAAATGCCCTGTGCAAGGTGAAAATGTCCGTGTGAGGTGAAACTGCCCACATGAGGTGAAAATGCCCCACTCAAGGTGAGAATTCCCCACACCTGGTGAAAATACCCATGTGAGGTGAAGTCCACATGAGGTGAAAATACCCCACATGAGGTTAGAATGTTGATGTGAGGTGAAAATGCCCCACATAAGGTGAGAATGTCCACAGAAGGTGAGAATGTCCACACAAGGTAAAAATGCCCATGCAAGGTGAGAATGTCCATGTGAGGTGAGAATGCCCATGTGAGGTGAGAATGCCCATATGAAGTGAGAATGTCCATACAAGGTGAGAATGCCCATGTGAGGTGACTTTTGACATGGTGTACGAGCCACACAGTGAAATTCTTCACTCCTTGATATTTATACTTTTCAAGCAATACAAAGAGGTTTCCAGCATATCCAGAAACTCGGAACAGGGGACTGAAAAAACATTTGCATGCGTATACGGATAGGTAATAATTTCAATCAGGTCTGTCTGTGTGTGTGTCTGTCCAGGCTATAAGTTTTGAACCATTATAGCTAGGAGCATCATTTTTAGCATACAGATACATCTTGACCATAATCTATCTAGGTCAAATTTGAGTATCCAGGTTATTGGATCATGGTCAAAGTCAAATGAAAAACTGGCATATTTTTACCTAACTGTTACTTCTGTATGTTTGTATTCCATTAAAACTTACCTAATATGTTAAGGTCATCTGAAGTTCAAGGTCAAGATTACTCAGTGTCAAGGTTAAGTGAAATGAAATCAACGTTTTGTCTATTTGTAAATGTTTTTATGATCAACGTGTAAGAGGGCTGGAAACTAAATGGAAATTATAGGTCGGTTGTATTTCAACCGAACATTATTAATATGAATTTATCAACAAACAATTCTTGTTTTTTTTTTGTTTCAGCTTGATTTTCCCCCAATTTAATCAATGCTAAAAGCCATGGTTAATTCAAACACATTTAATAGGAAGAAATTTTTTATGTTTCGGAGGATTTAAATTGAGTTTCCTTATCTGAAATTCCGTGGTGTAAAACACTATTCATGTTTGGGTCATTGGACAAAACGACACATATTTCTAGCCCACTATGCATATACTGTACCCAAACCAACGAAATTTGAAGATGGCGACGGCCCTGCTGCCGTTAATCACTTGACTGGTCGTCGGCGAAGTCTTAAGTGTTCATCAATTGACCAGGGTAGACCTCTCCTCTCCAGTCAAACGTGCGCTAGTGGCCGCTGTCTGGGTAGCAGTAAGTACCCAATGAATTTCTACGTGATTTAAGTGAAAGGCCCACCTAAAATGTAGCGTTAAATTCCCACTTAGTCTGCGCAAGAACTGGGTACTGGGTATGCATCACTTTATTTTTCCTCTTATGGCGGGTGCGTGCGTCGACAGTGTTTTGAAATCAGTCCAATGTTTTGATTTTAAAGAGAACAACACATGGAAGAATCCTTTTTTCACTTCTCCGTCTTATCGTCGCATTGTGCGACCATCATATGTCGTGCAATTTTCTCAAACCTAAAGAGGATACTGTAAACACTTGAAGGAAAACCGCAAGGAAAACTGATACTTGTTTAATTTACCAAAAACGTCAGGAAATCAAACGTGGACGTTTGCTGTACTGTAGGCGCTTTCAACTGAAGGAAAACATTTTGAATAATTTGACGAGATCATTTTAAAAGGAATTTCATTATTGATCAAATCTAAATCTAAGAAGTCAATAAATTTAACACAAGGATTAATTTTATGAGATTTATTAGCACTGATAAATTGACACAAGTCTACAAAATCGATTACCGAAAGGACTCAGTCTCTTCTCTTTGTATAACACTTGTTTGCTCAAATTGTTGAAAGTAAGTCAATTAAAACTTAACAGACGGCTCGATTTATGAGACAAACGGTTTATTTAACAATATTGACTTTTGTCATTGCATAGGCGGCTAAGATATTGTCCAAATAGAGACTTGAATGTATTTAGATTGAAGTGCTTTTGTTGTGTGCGTGGACCAAATAGCACTTCAACGTGAGAAAGACGTGAGTGACTGCAACGTTGGAAAAAAAATTGTTGGAACTTTTTTCTAAATTATTACCACCAAACTGCGTTACACGATAAGAAATAGACGTATTTGAAGATTCTATCGCAAATCAAGGTCTGCACTATTTTCAGAGAAGAGAGGAGATGCTTTCCGCGTCGTTTTTTCTTTTCCAACATACCACACACAGTTGTACGTAGCGGTTTGATAAAGGATATCACGCTGGGAAAAGTGATCATCTGGGCGGGGTGAGAAGCCAGGAGCCCCACCGGGACCTAACGACCCGCAACCGCGGAGGCACGAGAGCCCATCAGCCGGGCCCAGCTGGCCTGCTGAGGCAACACATCTTTATTTAACCATTACACTATGGGATATGTACCTAAATATTAGTTCTAGCATGCCGAGAATTGCATGTATTCTATCACTGAGACTATTTGTAGTACAAATTCGGAGCACAGAGCAAAAAATCAAAAGATTATGATATAAACAAATAGAACTTCGATAGATAAGGGATCCTGCAGTTATCCTTTGAACACAGCCTGCACCCTAGAGAAACACGTCTGGCTTTTGTATTGAATAAAGAACTGCTTCATATTTTTGAAGAAGAAAACAATTAAAAATTTCTTGATCACGGACTTTAAAATCTTCAACCATTTTTTACCGACGGATTATTTAAACATCCTTTTCAATATGATGGTGGTTTGACTGAGCATTGCGGGGTCTTGGACGAGATGTGCCGCCGCCGCCTCAAACGGCCCGTGTGCGGCATCGTTCCCACTAGTTCCTCGTCAATTAGTTCGGGAGTTATCAAGAAAATCTGGATATTTGTCATCTGCTGTTGTGTCTTTACCAAACCGTTAGTAGACTCTCAGGGCATTGAAGGTAAGTAGGGTTTTAACGATTTCGCAACGATTTCAATACAAAGGAAGAAAAGAAAATCAGGAAAATGAAACATGTAAAAAATGTTTCTGAAAGAAACAGAACTGCAAGGTTTCTTTTAAAAAGTTGTTCGTAAAACAGTTAATCTTTCGATATTTAAAAGTTTCTGTAATTGCTTGAGAAAGTGCACATTAGGGTAGATCCTTATCTACCTGTTTATTATAATATTTATTTATTAACAGATGGTAGATGGGTATGTCTTATACCTCTATCCTCACATGCATTGAAAACATGCAAAAATAGTATTAAAATTTTTACGTTACACAGAGGTAAAAATCAAAACAAATACTGCAGACTAGAATATTTCTACTACTTGATCGGATCTCTTTGTAATTGAATCGCAGCTTGATGTTGTTTTTCTGCAATATAAAAGTGCTGGAATTCAATTCTGTATTTTCCTTTTCATACAATATGAAATTTTGTTCTAAATTTGCAGATGAAATTTCCACACATTAATATCTTTATTAAGATCTGCTTTTGAAAGATGGATTTTTACAAAATATATGACAGTCACTTTTAACTTCAAATGAAATTTATGGACCAAATCATCCAAAGTCAGCATATTGAAGACAAAATATTAGATATTCATTTGTCTTGTGTCTCGGAGGCTGTGAGAAACAAAGATAAATTTTGCAACTGGATCATAATAACCAAACATGAAAGACACCCACACACCGAGGCTAATAAGGTCTGGTTAAAGAAGGTTTATCAAAACAAGTCTTTAGTATCGTTTTACTTTAAAAGGGCTATATTTAAACTATAGCAGGTATCATTCATATGGAGATTCACGTTCAGAAAACACAAGTCCAATTTGAGGAATTTTACATTATGGTAAACCTACCTATGTTGAAACAAAATAACCCTTTGTAATCTTTTGTGTTGATGTATCGTTACAAATACATCTCCAAGTGTAACGTTGTCAATATGAGTCAAGCAGTGAACTCGAGGGGGCAGAATCCTTCTGAAAACTTGGCAATTTTACGCCAAGAATGAATTGTTTGGGTTTTCCCCAAGAAAACAACAAATAACGATATGGTCCATTTTTTCACCAATGCAGACAAATTAACGATTTTATTGTAAATTTAGATTTATTTATCAAAACATTGTTTCAACGTAATGGTATCTAATTTTAAAAACCAGGAATATCATATTATGTCCCTGCGAATGAGGCGCGGGATAAAAGTTACCTATTTACAACAAGACGACATTGTGACAATCTCTTTGGATGATTTGCGTACATAAAAGTGATCATTAGCTTGCCAAATTTAACCACAATCCAAAACAGGCTTTCGCAGATAATTTTACCGAAATCTATCAGCATTAATTTTGGCTGCTTAGTACGTGTGTAATTGCTTTTGCTGACGACCCATGCATAAAATCTTGAGTAAGTTTTCGTGAGATTTAACCCATGTGAGGTGAGAATGAAACAAACCTTGGAAAACAAGAAAAACTCAGAAAACTCAAAATTTCATTTTAGGTGGAGGGGACCTTTATTGACCATACCTGATAAGCTAATCTTGTTGGCCATTTTGGATGGCAGCCATTACTGGGAATTGGTGATAGTGGGCTAATTTGAAGTTTGGGGCATATTTGGTGACTCATAGAGAGTTACCTTATTGATGGAAATGGGGTTGCTTCACAACTATTTAGAGAATTTTTCCATGTGAGGTGAAAGATATTATTTTCATGTGGAGGGGAGCATGTGAGTTGAGATTGAACCCAGTAAAGGTGAGATTAAAATAAACATCGAAAGGGGGGTCTGGCCAAATTGGAGCAGGGGCCAAATTGGGGGTAGGGGGTGGCAGCTGGATTGGGACCAGCCAGGCGTAGGGGCCAGACTGGGGGCCACAGGTCCTGCCCAGGGGGGGTGCCCCCTATCTCGGATGGTTTACCAGACATGGGTGGGGTATCAGACAGTAATGGGGTACCAGACATGGTTGGAGTAGCAGACAGTAATGGGGTACCAGACAGGGATGGGGTACCAGACATGAATGGGATACCAGACATAGATGGGATACCAGATAGGTAATGGGATAGTAAATGGGGCACCAGACATGGGTGGGGTACCAGACAGGAATGGGGTACCAGACAGGGATGGTGTACCAGACATAGATGGGATATCAGATAGTTAATGGGATACCAGATAGTAGATGGGTTCCAGATATGGATGGGGTAGCAGATAGTAGATGGGATATCAGACTGTAAATGGGGTACCAGATCATGGGTGGGGTACCAGATAGGGTGGGATACCAGGTAGAGTACCAATGTGGCCCCCACTCCCATCTGGCTCCACTTGGTGCCATGGATCATTAACGAGTCACCAAAGTGAAATTTTTGTGCTTGTTGAATGAGAAAATTTACTTTGAGTACACACGCGTCGTATGTAACATATTAGGTTTGTACCTGGGATTGTTTGATGTGTCAATGTTTAGAGACCGACGGTTCCCACAGTGGAATGCGGTTTTGTCATATTACGGTTCATCTCCTTGAAATTATCTAGATGCCGTGTCCGACCAAGTATGAAACCAATCTGAATTTCTTGCTAATTGCTGTCTGCACTGTACAGATCTAAGTGGTCATCTAAATGTTCTAGACGAGCAACCAGATCAATTTGGGAGACGCCACTTGCGATACCATTCAAAGACAATCGACTTTTTCTATAATTCGTCATTTTCTGCCAAATCCTGGCAGAATCCTTCCACCATTGACATTGTGTGCTTTTCGCTTAACATTGAAATCATGTTCCCAATTATAGTCTAAATTAAATAAAGGTAAATTCGTCTTTTCGTTAGCAGAGGGTTGGTAAATGTGCTTTCTGTTTTTTTTCACAGTGTAAATGCCACAAAACAATGCAATTACAACAGGTTTCGGAAATAAATATCCCAGAAGATAGTGGTTTCCCTTTATTGAAAAGAAAATGGCCCACTAAAAAATCTAAATTGAGCGACTTTAAACCGTGTTCAGACATGTCAGCTGTAAAATTCCGAAAGAAACATCTATTCTGTTCTAAACTTGCAACCCACACACAACATAATTTTAAAGATTTTACTGATAAGGATGACACATCGTGATATTTGCCTGTAAGTTCTGAGCGGCTTTCTTAGAGATAAAAATTAAAATTTTTGGCTGCCAAATATTCGCAGTAATAGCATGTTATCATAATCACAGGATGTGACTTCATTCCCTGTCATTGTAACCTTTTTGTCATATCTGGGTAATTGCTAACAATGGGCTAGCAATTATACAGGCCTAAATATTTGAGAAGATGGTGCAAACCTAGGCAAGATGAAATATACGTCCTCAGAGAAGTTAAACTGTACAAATACAGTACTTTGCTGATCGCGTGTCGAACTTGTGTTGCCCTTTCATAGACATTACACAGACGTTCCGTTACAATTCGGCACAGGTTTAGGATGATGCGACAATTGGTAAAAGTTTTGATTCTCACAATCGAACAGGATGTTCAAAACATTTTTATTCTCTAGGTGTATTTTGTAATTTCTTTTCACAGAATAGTCGGGTGATCAGGAAACTTTTACGTGGGTGTTGCATGATTTGAGATCATTTTTATTGTGTCTCCTACAGCCATTTCTATCTATTGTTAAAACGTTAGATACGTAGTCTGTGTGAAAGTTGAAAACGTTTCTCTGTAGTTTGGCTTTGTGATTGAAATTCTTTAACTTAAGGTTTGTTTACACAACGGCAACGGCAAAGGAAACTTAATATTTTTTTCCATCAAGAATGGGTTACATTGGTCTCTATGGAGGTGTTCACATGGAGACCTGTGGCAATGGCAGTGGCAATGACATCATCATCAAATGGGTTCTAAGCATAATTGTGATGGCAACGGCAATGACACTAAAATTAAAATGTCGTTGCCCTTGCAGTGTGAACGAGCCTTTACTAGGAGTACTCAGACCGATTTTACTGCCGTGTTTAATTTCGCGAAAAGACCGATAAAATAGTTGAAAACGCAAATTGATATTGTTTGCAATAAACATGGAAACACCTGAGCCGTTATCAGACACAGTTACAAAGAAAAACATTCAATGATCGCTTTAATCTGCAAACACCCTGCTGCTGATAATCTATTTGTGATAGCTCATTTGAAGAGAAAAAATGAGAAACCGAAGGGATCCATTTTGATTCTTTTGAAAGAAAATCCCCGCGAAAAGATTACGTTTATTATGGAAACTAAATTATGTTTGAATACTCTCGTCTGATTTGCGGCACATTTGGAATTCTCGTTTTTAAGTGAAGACTAGAATCATATTTGAGTTTTCCTCAAAAGACTTTCCTTGATTTCACTGAAATCAATTGATGGTGCATGTAACAAAGAGTGGTCCAAAGAGTATTTACCAGACATACCCCAAGTCTGGCAATAGATACATTCAATGAAATAAAAAATGACGTTGTGTCGTTAAATGTTCGCAATTGTTGGATGTAGATTTTAAGTTACATTATGGCAGCATTCTATATAAACAAATTCCCACCAATGACTGGAGCCTAAAGTAGGCCTACTTATCATGAAACTGCCAAAAACTATGACCCCCCTCTTTCAATCACTATGCTTACTCTAACGAACCAGCAATAAAATGGTTAGGTATCTATCAAGATAGTAGTAAAGACAATGCACTTTATATCACTGAGAATGAATCTGTTGTCAGATAGATACCCCACATATAGTAAATGTACCAGCTTTGGATTTTGTCACGATTCGCTGAATTCATGGATTTCGGTGAAATTCATTATGGGAAAACTCCATTCTCAATCAGTGATCAATAAGCTCTATTGTCACCCGCAGTGTGCAACACTCGGACCAAAGATGTGGGTTTGGTTGAGTTAGATTTGGCTGAAGAATCAAAGGGGGTAATAGAATATACAGCAGAGATGCCCTTCGTCCTTTTTCAATTTGAGGCTTCTTGAAAAACGAAGCGGCTTTCCTTCTGATTGAATGTAGGGGGTAAATGAAGACATTCCACACTCTGACATTTAAACTCCTCTGCTTTTACTATCTCTTGAGTATTCTGACATTGAAAAATATGGTACATGCAATCTTTAAATGCGTGCTAAGCACGATTTTACAGATACAGTAATCTTTCATAACTGCAATACATTCAACATGGAATATTGGTTCATTGCAATTAGATTTAGCTTACACCTTTCAATCGACTGAAGAAAATTATTAGAAATTTCCCAAATTCGTGGGCAAAACATTCAACTATACCGATTTTGAAAATTTCTTGAAGATATTGAGGTGGAAAAGAGAGGTCTTGAATAATTGACATCATTGAAAAAGTTCAGATTGTCAGATCTGATAAAATTCTACAAGTGAATTAGACTTTTAGTGAAAGATTTTTGTTTGGTGTGTCATTAAGTGCAAATTTGTGTTGTATGACATGAAAGGAAATTTAGACTGTGAAATGTTTACCAGCCTAGATATGTATTTGTGATCCCAAGCCTTTTTGCTAGACTACATTTCTTGCAAGAAAATGATATATATGTGTAAGCTGCATTTTAGGGTGAACATAATAAAAATTGTAAACTATTTTAAAAGAATGTTGAAATATTGTTTCTTCAGGATTTCCATATAACATCATTGGAGTAAGGGAGCCTGCAAAAGTCATCTGAAACAACGAAGACGGTCAAAGAAAAATACCATAATTTTTTTCTGTTCTTTACAGGTTCTGTCGCTTCATGTGAGAATGAAGGAGAAGTTGTTGAGATTCCAAACATCACGGACGATCCGTGCATCTCCTGCATGTGCTGGGTACGTATATGGAGATAGTTTATATGAAACAATTTTTATAAAATTGAATTTTCGAATTGATAAGATGTAAAACTTCTACATGTAAATAAGTAAAATCTTTTGGACAGAAATGAACTTATTTGAGAGGTCAGTGCTAAAAGTCAACAATATAATTGGTCTAATATATCTGAAGAAATACTGAAATGACCTGTGAACATATAAGGTTATTGTGAAAATCTAGCTAATAGACCTCGGGCTATTGATGTGACCTCTGATAACAGAAAGTCGGGGGTTGGCAAGTCTACTCAAATGTATGTGCATTATTAGACCAATAAACAGATACCATGTTTAAATAGCTTTGAGCCATTTAACACCCTGCGTAAAGATCAGAAAATACGTATTTTTTTTGCGCGTTCAGAAAATACGTGTTGATAAAAAAACGTCACTTCCGGTCGCCATTTTGGATCAGTTCTCGAAACCACCACGTGTTTTCTTGTGCAAAAATATTGGAATTATACATTATTTCGAGGCAAACAGAAGTCAAGAATGACAGTAAGTATTTGTTTAATAGTTGTAGACATCGTAGGCATACAAATATAGAGTAGTCAGTGTGTAATTAAGTCGTAAAGATGACAGTTGAAAAATCGGAAATTTTGTTGCGGCAAAATGTTTAACTTGTAACATTTTCATTAATAAATATGCATGAATTAGGACATTGTTAAAAATAAGTATGTTATGTTGACATCCGACTGACGTGAAGATTTTAAAGAAATTGATATGCAGTATGGATATGCCGGTGTTGTGAAAATGAGCTATGCACATGAATACTGACGTGTGGTTTTGATGGATCAGAAAATTCTGGCCACGATCAGTTTGACACTGACCATTGTTTATTTATGTAGACATGATCAGTAAATTCGTTCCCTATTTGTTTATAAACATTAACGTTACTGATCTTTCTCTGACCATATGCGATCACTTTTCAAAAATATACTGACATAAAATTAAATTGATTATAATTCGCAAAATATGTAATTTTGTGATAATTGTTTGTAAAATATTTCAGGAGTGTGACGACATGGCAAAAAGTGACACCTCTTGTGAGCTGTTAAGTGATGACGAAGTTGAAATTTGTGAAGTTACTGGAAGCGTTGTGGATGTCGGTGTAAGTCCGAATTTCTTAGAGTATACTTCAGACCACAGATCTCTTCATGTAAAAGTCCTGGATACTGGTGACGTCAGCAAACCAATAAAAACAGAACAAATGACAGATAGTGTTGCAAAAAGTTGGAAGATGCGTGTTAAACTTTGCGAAAAAAATAAGCAAAAACTGTATTTAGACAAACTTAAGAGATCCAGAAAATTGGCACTTCAAAGAAAAATTCGTATGCAAAATGTCAGCAAAAGAGTATCTACAGCCACTAGCTCAACAGAAACAACTGACAGTTCAGATACAAATGACTCAATGTCATATTACTCAGAAGTTGAGTCTCGTAAGAGTTGTGGTGAAAAACAAAATAAATCAAGTGATGAATCTCCAAGTAGTGTCGAAGGCGCAAACAGTTCAGTATTGTGTTCAGAAAATACGGACGACATTAACAGTTCTTCAGTAGGGCATAACATGTCAGAAAATACTGACATAAATAACATTGTTTCAGTGTGTAAGAACATATGCGAAAGTAATGACATTGAAGACATTGCAAACAATAATGTTAGTGTCAGTTGTGGTGATGATAATTCAAAGAGAAATGAAAAATCGGAGGATAGTAACATTAGTCAAACAACAGATGCAGGTTCAGAAATCTACTACGT
>JBCAUG010011349.1:0-11110 GCA_038406175.1 Haplosyllis leylae
CTCAAATAAGTATTATTTCTACTTTAATATATGGGAGTATTGTTTCTGCCCCATATAGTTTTCAAGAGATATAGCAATATGACAATTTCCTGTTCCTAAAGTTACAAACCTTTAGGAAAGGGAAAAAAAAGGCTTTACCGATACCCAGTTCGGCATTCGGTTCTGATACCTGTGGAGTGCAGCTGTTTTGGAGATTTTGAACTCTATTTAATTTTAACAAGTCAAATTGGGACTTACAGTCTAGACATATGCAAAACATATTAGTAGCCATCAATGTGATAACTTGCACGTATTTATGAGAAATCAACAGCTCGTATCAGCGAGTAATCTGCTATAAGTCACACACAAACCTTTCTACTGTTGAAATCAGCTGGCCATCTTGTTGTTTATCAACAAAGTTAGGCCCACATGAAAGCAGAGATTTACACCATTCGGTAAACAGGCACATCAATGTAATTGTTGTGGATGAATTTTTTGTTTAAATGGAGTCTATAATGAGATTTCCTGAAAAACTAATTGGAGAGAGAGAGGGAGACACTATTTTTGTAGTTATTTTCATTATCAAATCATGTAAACAGAAATCGACATCCTCTTCCATCGTTCGGTGGTGACAACCACGCCTGTATTAGGACTTATCTTCGAACACACAAGGTCAGGTCGTTGTTGTCGACATTTTCATTTCGGTTTGAAGTTAACACAAAACACCGAATGATGTCGTTCTACAAATACAGTGCAATGGCAGGTCGTTTAATACGATCGTCACAAACAGCAGCATTCAGACCACAGGTAAATTGGTACAGTGAATGCCCATGCTTTAATTGAAACAAGTTCAGAAATTGGTCTTTATCTCGGTTGAGGTCTGGAGCGTGTGTAGGGTATGGCACTATGGGTCTGTGTGTCCCGACAAAGGCACTTCAACTTTCTTTTGGTATATTTATTCATGTAGATTTACCCCTATTACATTTAAAAGAAAGTTAAAGTGCCTTGCCGATGCCTGCGGTCCGCGACCTGGAACTGCCCGGACGTCAGTCTTCCACAAATTACGTCCGAGTAGACTTAAGGAAACAAGTTGGTCTGTCCAACTTGTTTCAGTAAGTTCACAGGTACCGGTGATGTTGAACTGGGTATCATGCTTTACCAATACTGAATCTAGCATCATGATCACGTGCTACTGTTACGTTTGAAGATCTGTTCACACCAAGCAACTCCGTAACGGATCTCGTTGAGGGCAAATGTGCCGCCGGTCAACGGAGTGACTCCGTTCGGTCTGGATGGACTTGAAAAGTTGGCTCTGCCGGAGACCGCCATATCAATTAAGGGTTTATTCACACCTTGGAACATTGCCATTCACACCAAGCGTCAGCATCAATGCCAGCATCGTCGCCAGTGTCAAAATTCAAATTTGCTCCGGACCGATCCAAAACGTCAACGCTGACGCTCGGTATAAAGACAGCTTAAGTTTGGTAACGCAAGGAGTTGTAGAGCTAGAGCTACCATAATTGCCTTTCTGTTTGTCTCCGTGTCTTTCGGTACAACTGCGCAATTTGGTAATGACTGCATTCCGATGAAACTTTGAAACACGACGACTCGTACAAAACATTTTTTTAAAGTGTATTACATATAACAAACGCTAGAGACTAACAACACGATTCATTTTTACCAGGGACTAACGCCACTAGTGGAAGAAAATCCGATGCCCGCTTTTCAGTTCACTTCTTCAGCTGTTCAAGCAGCCGAAATCAAATCTCAAGAAGTAAAACAACCGGAGGGTCTTGGCACTCTGGCAACTGGTGATTTTGCGGGGAAAAAATATACGTGGGTCACGGAACCATATGGTGTTCCAGGAACTCGAGGTGTTGTGCCGAATACACCACGATTCAGAAGATTAATGAAATTTCAATCAGAATGGAGCGTACGTATACTTGTAGCGATTCAGTTTTTTTGTTTTAATCGACTGACCTTGATGCCGATCGTAATCCCAAAAGAGCACAGGTAGTCGCCTTTTGTGACATCGGTGTGGTAATTTTTAACCGACCACCGCCCCCCCCCTTTCAATGTTTTGGGTTTTTTGTCGCACCGCATCAACGAGCACAGCGTTTTATCCGGTCACTATGGTGTCAGTGCGTTTGGACTGTTGTTTGCTTGGAGGGTTGGTTGACCTCAAAAAATCCCAAAACCAAAATGTGTTTCAGGCCATTCTGAGCAACTTTGATTTTTCAACCCATTACCACTACCACCCCACCCCACCCCACCATAACCACCGAAAATGAGATGACACCAAATTTGACTTGAGGCAAATTAGGACCAAAAAATTTTGTTTTCAATTTTTTGTTCAAACTTCTTTTTCATTTGCATTGTGGAATATAAGCAACTTACTTACTTTATGTCTACCTGCCTATCTGGCCATCTCTCTCTCTAGCTACCTAACCATTGATATAGTTATATATCTATTGAAGTAAAATGATACCAAGTACAAACAAACTCAAGTATGGTGCGACACAATGCTTCTAAGCATTCTTGTTTTTCAACTAAATTAATTTAAAAGTCCTGGTGTTTGATATTTAAATATATTTAATAATAGAAGCCAAGGTATTTGAATATTATGGGAGAAAGATGCAAGTAGGGAAAGTGACTGGCTGCCATGCTGACCGTCAAGAGGTCTGCAGGTGTAGCATCAGAGGTGAATCTGATGAACAGCATGCAAGCAAGGAATCCATCCTGGCTTTAAAACCGGTATCAGTGGTCCCACGAAAGGACATATGTCCATCAAAAAATGTTTAAAAAATGAAAAGGGAAAGGATACATGAGAGCTGAGGGCTCGAGTGTCAAGATATCACTTGGCAAAGTTGGCCCTCTGGCCCCAAGGTTAAGGGAAGGGACCCATTATTTCAGGAGGTGGTCTTGGTTTAGGAGGGGTTTGTAAACGATACTGCAACGGGTGTGTCCTTATTAGCGGGTCTAGCCCTCAGTCTTCCTGAAATTAAAAGAAACCTTGCTAGTAGTATCTGCTAATGTTTGCTACTTACAAACACCGAGTGAGCTAATTATTGATGAGCCCATTCTAGTTGTTCAATGTGGTGAGATTAAAATTTGCGACCAATTTCTGTATTTTGCAGAATTCCAGCGAGTTTGTTTGGAAGTTGAGGGGAACCCCGGACATGATAGTATATTATGGTATATTGGGTTGGACACTCGCTTTAATGTCAATGTGCGGTTATGGGTTTTATCAACTGATGTTCCCAAAGAAGAAAGAATAAGTGGATCCAACATTTTGAAACGCCAGTGTACTGAAGCATCACACAAACTGTCAAGAATCCTGGACACATTTCGTTTTCTGGTGTCACTTAAAAACGGTTTTGCAGTGTATATTTCATATGTTACAAACCAAGGATTTCAGAAGAAAATGACTGTATTCTGATTCCAACACACATTTCTGAGGATTGAGAAGTATCTACTCTCCATTGCTAAAATAAAGTGCTCGTACATCGTGAGCGTAAGAAATGCGTGAAATATAAGGAATGCACCGCTAATTATCAACGTTAATTTGAAGTAATAAACGAATTGCAGAACCAATGTTTGTCGATTTTTCACGATCTGCGTAATTATTTACGATAAGGCCGGGTTTAAATAACATGAACAGTTGGTGACAAGAGAGTCGTGCACAATATTCAATTCTAGGTCTTCACAGCCATTTTTCTCGTAAAAATATTTGATGGGGGAAAAAGGTGATTTGATTAATAAATGTTTATTTTCATTTTATCTGACAAAATAAATAATAAAATTCTGGGAACGTAGCATTTGTTGGGCAATGTGGAAAACTAGCGTTCTCATTTTAGGGTTTCACCACCTGGTTCCAAAGATTGCCCGTTCCAGTACTTTCTAATGACTGGTTAATGTTTCAAGAAAGTAGAAGTAAAGTTATGATGTAAATATTAAAATCCAAAAAGGGCATCAGTTGAACTTGACGTAACAGTGAGTTGTCTTTATCATGTGAAGCTGAAAACATCGCGAATGGCCTGCCGTACATTTGTTACCGCCCACGTACGTAGTACCACGGGAAGGTAATATTTTCACAGGTATCAGTCTGTCCATGGGAGGGCACCTGGGGTACCCCCCCCCCCAGGTCAGGACTGGGGTACCCGTCGGGATGGAGGGTACCCACCATTCAGATCAGATGGGGGGGCTGTACAGGGCAACCCCATGGCAGGTCAGGATGGTCTCCCCTCAGGACGGAGACAACCCTCCAGCCAGGTCAGGATGGGGGGTGCCTGGGGTACCCCCCTGCCCACCAGGTGAGGATTGAGGGGGGGCTGCCTAGGGTAAATCCCTGCCAGGTCAGGATGGGAGGGGTGCCTGGGATACCCGTGCAGATAGGACAGCAGAGCCAGCACTTGCTACGCGGCGGGCGATATGCCTCTTACGTTCACGCAGGAGGACTTTCTTGTTTATCGATGTTAGCAATGATGATCTTGACGAGTTACCCGATTCGCTGAATATTTCTGGCTGTTTTTTTCAGTTTGGTATACAAATTTCATTCGTTTCTTGCAAAAAGATAACAGATGCGCAGAATGTATTTACTTCCATTACAAATCATATTTTGCATATCCGTAAAATCGAGCGTAGGTCAAAATGGAAGTATCACAAGTCATTAATAATGTCATCAATGTCGTCATCAGTTGCAAAGAGTGGAAGCCTAGTTTTAGTATTAGTATCTTCCGAGATGCTAAATTCCGCGTTGTAGTGAAAAGTACTTTCCTGTACCCTGTCGGTTGATAATGTGGCCCGTTCACTTTCTTTGACCTCATTGCAAACGGTAGTTTCTCTCCAGCCTCTGCCACCGTTGTTGTGAGTGCCGAGATTTTCAACGAAATTAAATAATTTAGGGTCTGAATATTCAACCTCGGCACTAACTGAATTACAGTTATCAGACCTCGCGACTGAGCTGTGTACACCATCTGAAGCCAGCGGAGCTTTCCGTCTGCAATTTGGATCAGTATCTTGAAATATTTGCCGTCCATAAGGTTTCTGCATTGTGGATTGTCTGCAAAGGAATTTGTTAAGTTACAATCAATGAGCACTTAACTTCTAAGGCCTGATGTTTGGGGCTTTAACGACCCAAAACTATTTTAGTCATTGGCAATGGGTTTTATCGTAGCTCAATAACGTATTCAGACATGTCAGTGACAGTTTGAATGGGTTCTGTGACCATTCTAACGACAGTAACAGCTTTGGTATTGAACAAGCCTTTAGTGTGTTGATGACACTTTCCCCCCAAGTATTTTTACCGACCACGTACGTAGTGCGAGGGAAGGTAATATTTTCAGAGGTATGTCTGTCCGGAGCGGGAGGGTGGGTACCGCCTTGTCCTGTCCGGGCAGGTCCTGTCCAGGGGGGGTGTAGGGTACCTAACCAAGTGACCCTATCCCCCCCCCCGGATAGGTAGCATGATAAGGATGGGGGGCATGGTCGGTATTGCCTCGTAATGATAATGCGAGGCTGTCTTGTTGACTGTACTCTTACAAATCGTAATATTTGAACTGAGTCTGATACGGTATGATATAATTCTTTAAATAGGGATTTATGTTCTTTGTGATAAAACTTACTTCATCATACATAGCTTAGAAAAGATTTCAATTTCTGCGAAAAAAAATGTTAATACGAAAATGGTAGTTTAGTAAGAAAATATGTCAGCTTTTATCTAGTCTAAATATACAGCTCAGTCCAGTGTATGTCATTGCCCAGAACGGTTTCTCTACTGATCATAACAGCGACATAAAAGTCACAGACATATCACATTGGACAAAAACAACCACGTGCGTCACCTATTTAAAAGATTTTTCATGTTTTCTGATGGATACCAAACGTATTTCACGTACCCTGTGTGTTGGTGTCGCAGCGCTTTGGGGAACCCAGCAAAATCTGCCATGTTAGATTTGTCGTTCATATAGTTACTGTCTTCCTTATCGTTCCAAGGCGAACCTTGCAAAACAAAACAGAATGCGGGACATGAAAATAATAGTGATTCTGGATTAACGATTGAATTGACGATACGATACCTGATTGAAACCATCCAAGTTTCTTTTTTGCACCACTACTGTCATCTGTTTGCGGTAAATATCCAATGTTGTTGATTTCTCGAAATGTGGCACCACCCGAGGCCTGATAGATACAGTTGAATTTTAATAAACTTCTGTTAGAGCAGATATGTATCAGACTTGCAGACTGACTAGGCACCACTGCAATCAAGCATTTTTGTGGCTTTTGGTAGCAATATCAACTGATTTATAAGCCTTTTCATTTTGAAGTAAGAGAACTGATCAATTTAGTTACTTCAGTCTTCCCTACTGAACGGAGCTTCGAATGGTTAACAAACTACCTTTAAAGGAATTCATTTGCTGTACTTACCACCATTGTTTTGCTTTGCCCACTTTCAAAATCAAGAAATGGCCCATCGTTGCAGATTTTTTCAGGTCCAGTTTTCTCTTCACCCTGTTTCATATTACATTTTTGGACGTGTCTTCTGCAGTCAGTAGCTGAGCCACAACCAAATACCTAGCAAACCAGAGAAGTTAGTAAACTAGAGATAAAGTTAGAGAATGGAAATGGCCCGACTTCCAAAAAGGCTAAAATGTTCTCGCACAGATAGGCCATTTGTGGTGTCACCTCTGTATAGCCAAAGAATTTGTATATACGGGGCTTAGCCCGCATATACAAATTCTTGGGGACAGCAGAGGCACCACCACTGGTACACGTACTTGTTGTTCGGCAGGCTATCTCCTTCAAAATGTTTGAAAAATTACACACAATTTTGTCTGCAGGGACCAATATTTCAGTGAGCCTATTTTGGGCTTTTGCGTTTTCAACCCATAAAGTCTCGGAAACAACTTCATTTTGAATTATCGTATTTCAAAAGCATTAAAATGAAACAATGACACAATCCTTTTTGCAGGCATTTACCGAACTGAAAGATGATGAATGATGTACCTTTTTGATCGACTGTTTTTCTCCACATAATTTGCAGTTGTATTTTGTTGACTTTTTAACAGGATGCACCTGACAAAAAAATCGTGGACAGTTTTCATAAACAACAGATGAACAGAATTACAATGTA
The DNA here is from genome assembly GCA_038406175.1 of Haplosyllis leylae. Taxonomy (NCBI): domain Eukaryota; kingdom Metazoa; phylum Annelida; class Polychaeta; order Phyllodocida; family Syllidae; genus Haplosyllis; species Haplosyllis leylae. The sequence continues at coordinate 7,112 of JBCAUG010011349.1, forward strand.
AATTCACTGATCAGTCCCTCATTTGGAGTAAAGTACCAGTTAGCACAGAGTGATTTATTGTCACTGGAGCATACTTTGAGATACTTCGCGATGGTACAATACCTGGAAAGTGCAACATTTGTAACAACGCAGCACCTGAAATTCTTGCGGCATCACTGGATTGCTCAATGTTGGCAAGACAAAGAATTAACGCCGAACTATGTCTGCTAAGAAAAAAAATGTGAGAGCAATTAGGTAAATAGAAATAACAGCAGCAACTTACCAAGGTAAAATTACAACCTTGAGTTGAAAAAAGAAATGCATGGTCAATAATGACCAGATTTTACCGATTAGCAAACCTTATGTTGAGTGAGGATAACCAGAGTACGAGACCGCTAAAAAAAAAGATTGTATGATTGTGAGGAGGTGTTTATATTGCTCAGAGACCGAGATTGATTCCATTACTGATGTCATTGGGTGCTGTAACTATTTTATCTATGCCTCGGTCTTGGTCATTGTAGATGTTGATTGTGAGATTTTTACATAACCTGTAAAACGCCTAAATCTTTCATTTTATCAGTGCTCAAAGTGTGCTCATCCCAATTGCTTTTTCTCTGTATCTGTTTGAAGAGACCTCAATCCTTTAATTTCAAGCAGTAAAGTAAAATGGTAAAATGGGTCCCCGCACACCATTTTTGAAGGCACCCATTTTTGAAAACTTCAATGGCCCTGGAGTCACCAAAAATTGACATGTTTCAAAAGTGACCACAAGACATCATAGGATATTTCTTAAGCTGTCTGGATTTGACAAAGAAATTTCAATGGGAAGAGTCCCAAATTGTTGATAGATAATTTTCATGTGCCATGGTATAAGGTAGCTTAAGTGTAAACATAAACCATCCAAAAACCCTGCACCATGAACACCAAACAAGTTCTCACTATTTACTGTAACAATTGCAGATAAAAAAAAATTACAAAGTAATGTGAGGGGAACTCAGTTCCGGGGGCTGTAGTGTGGCACAGCCCAAAATAATCCAAATGGTTACCAGTGGCAGATCCAGGATTTTGCAGAGTGGGGTGCCAACCAATAAGGGGTGAACTAACCTACTATTTGACCAATTTGTCCTGAAAACTGCATGAAAGTGAAAAAAATTTGGCCCAGTGGGGGGCATGTTTCCCTGATACCCCCTAGATCCACCAATGGTTACAGTCACACAGCTGCCATAGGGATGTAAGCACCCTTTACCTGAGAAGTTCCTTGTATGGGGTGGATGTCAATAGTCTGGGATGTGAACCATCTCACCTGCAGTCACATGATCAACTCAGGCTTATGCAGGGGATTTGAGTACCAGAGGATTCATCCACCATACGAGATAGTGCCTCCCAGGGGTACTCAGAAAGTCACACTTTGGGACCTACCAAGAAAGTACAGCATTTTAACTGATTTTAGCCCCAGTATCCAAGTGATTTCAGGGGTGTGTACTGAGATAGACCAGGGGGTGTAGGATATGATTGAGTAAATGAATCATCACTACAGATTCTGATTGGTTCACTCACACAATACAAGTGGCCCACACTGATTGGTTGAAAATAATAATTTCCCTCCAGTCAACAACTCACACAAGTTCTCCCCGCTAATGCCAAAGATAAGCCACAAAAACATCTTGGACTGGCTGGATCCAGTCCTTTTGATATCATCCAGTTGGGATGATGATTTCATTTTTATGTATGTACTTTCTAGGCTGTTGATTGGTTGCTGCAGTACCAAGAGATCTAACATGCAAGAAGATAGGTCAACCTTCTTGACATCATGTTTGCCCCAATTCTCTTTTCCTCATTGGCATGGATCCATCTGGATCATGATGCACTGCATGAAGGAGGCATCTATGTTCAGCAACCAGGAGAGTCATCTGGCATCAATAGTTTAAATTAATTTTTTTCTCTGCAAGGAAGCAAGCAATATAAATACCACATTGAGAAGATAAGTCAATTGCTTAAGCAGGTACAACTAAATAATAATCTTGTATTTTCCACTTATCTTTTTTTGCAATTTCATGTTTAAAATATGTACATGCAAGTCCTATGCAATGGTAGTAAAGTTTACTATGGTGTATGAATATAGTTAAAAGTTAAGAAGAGTTATAAAGAAACAATCATTTGAATAAAGCATACACATATATATACGTGTTCCAATATTGGGGAAAACAAGTCCAACTTTTAGGGAAAATTAACATAATTGATTGCAATTTTCACTCAAATATAATAAGAAATATGTGAGGCAATACATTATTGAAAGGGGTAACAATTGAAATGTTAGGTTAAGAAATAAATGCAAAAATATATAAATATATCAATATAGACGAATTGCAACGAACCGCAAATCTCGGAATCTCGCGAGATTGTCGATCGGTCTTTTTAAGTACACACACTGCAACAAAGCTCTTTTTTATCGCTCACAACTGAAAATTTCTCAACAGAATCAGTTAGTAGACTATTTACGGATTTTGAATATTTAAGAATTGTTTTCTTAATTCTCTTCGTTTGCATCTGTTTAGAGTTATGCTTTTGATAGATCCACAATCATCGGTACAACTTTTTAGCCGCCTTTTTCTGCGTAAAAAAACCCGCAAATGTTTCAAGGCGAAGCAACTGTAAAAATTAGCAGGTGGTGGCTGGATCTTGTTCGGTGGATTAACGAGATTTTCATTCAATTTTGTGTTTTAATCCATCTTAGAGTTGTACGAGGTAATTTTACATACTAAGTTGTAGGATTGCATGTTTCCTGGAGACTTGTACAGTTGCCTTGGTGGTGTACTGGTTCGTTGCCTTCCAAATCACAGCATAAATGGCTTACATCAAATACCGTACAGCGTTGTTGCAATTTCCTTAATAACGCAAGGAAACGTTTCAATTTTTTCTATACATAATTAAAGGGTCTAAGGGTCTAACTAAATATAGAGAGGTTTTTGAAAAATAATTAATATTATTGGAGAAATTTCACGAAACATGACTTTTTTCGTTGTGCAAAAAAACTGAATGTAAACATAGCATTGCCTTTCCATGTGACCAGCGGGATTATTGCGCATCTCGGTTCTGCTTGTTATTAATTTCTGTCGTATTCTAGCGTCAGTTAAATTGACTTTCATTGCCAAAAACATTTTTTTTTTTACAAATGGGTTGTTTAGATTCCATATTTGTTGTAAAAAAAAGGATATAATTTTTTAACAACTTTTATTGAATGAAAAAAATTTTCAAACATGACATATACATTCTTGGACAGAATACGATCGAATGGAGTTAATATTTTTTTTTAACTATTCAAACAGGATAAAATGTACTAATATCTTGAATTAATAATAAAAACATTGGTCCTTCATACTTTCTATTGTAACGATACAAAACTTCGTCAATGTGACCATCCACCATATTTCCTTGAGAGCCTCTTAGATTCTTCAGTTTATATTTTAAATTATACCAAAAGGCCTCAATCCAGTTAGTATGAGCTCCATTTGCTAGGTTGACAAAGCATTCTTTATGAATTACTGTATAATGTTGGTATTGCATTTGGTCTAACATTTTATAGACTTTTGCACCATCAGAATTAATAGTAGCCCCAGGTTCTATTCTGTTTGTAATTATAGGAATTAAGTTTAAATGATCTCTTTTTAGTACAAATTCAACATAGGCCTTATGAGCATTATTGTCTATAATTCCAAACAACCATCTTGGATCAGATCTGATGTGGCCTCGGTTATATTTCCTTTTACCACCAATTGCAGTTTCGTCTATGTGTACTGTGGAATTTCTATTAAATCTAATGTAATTGTTTGCAAAATATGTAGTACAAATATCGCGAAAATAGTTGAACCATTGGATAATAGATTGCAAAGATACTCTTGAAGTTAATAATTTTTTAGTTTCTGAAACACTCAACCCTTGTGCAAAGAAATACAACAATGAAAGTAACACATTCAGTGCCAATTTGGACTTAAACCAGAATGATTGAGTTCTAATGGAGTA
>JBCAUG010011360.1:0-11108 GCA_038406175.1 Haplosyllis leylae
TGGATATGCTGACGCCGTCAAGCCGCCCCCAAAAATATTTCAGATGATCTAAAACATTTCAATGTTGAATATATGTCGTATACTTATACTGAATACTTATTAGAAATAAGAAATCAATAGTAAGGTGACGACGCTGACGCGCTGTTGTAACGCGTTGTGAATTAAACACTTAATGTAAAAATGTTACTTAGTAACTTGCTATCTCTAATAATACCAAAAAAAGCCAAATATAATAGAAAATATAATGGAATAATATCATGTTAATAGATTGTTACAAATTTTTTGAATTATAAAAATTTCGTATACTTTTGGCATAATTTTTTTAACATTGTATTCAATTGCTTGCTCCAAATGTGTGGTCTGTATTCTACACTTGCTCCAACATATCATATGGTGTTTTGTTAGTATTAGATTAATCCCTTAAATTGAAATGTGTAATATCATCCTTGTTTCCGAATTTTCTAGAATATCCAATCCGGACAGATATCCTATCAACAGAGGGCAAGAAGGGAGATTCTGGGATTGGGTGGAATTATACAGTGCCATGTGTGCAACAAGCAATTCAGTAAAAAATTTAGTCTACGAAGGCACATGGAAATGCACTCCGGGAAATTCAGCTATTACTGCGAGCAGTGTAAAAAAGGGTACAACGAAAAATCGAATTATGAAGCCCATGTAGCTACGAAGTACAAGGGCATTTCATTTCCATGCAACAGATGTGAGAAAAGATTTAAGTCGGAAAGTTCCCTGAAAAAACATCTGCCGGAACACACGGGCCAATGGAAGTATTGGTGCAATCTGTGCAAGAAGGGATTTAGTGTTAAAAAATTGTTTGAAATTGACCGGAACAAACACATGGGAAATACGTTTCGATGCACAAGTTGCAACCATGCTTTCTACCACGAAGGCCAATTGCGTAGGCACCAAGAAAAGTGCCCAAGTAGTATTTAGATTGTCAAATGCAGAACGATTGTGTTATTTTATGATTGTCAGAAATTCAGAAAGAGTTCTTTTATTAGACAGCTTCATTCACATAGTTATCAGTATTGGTGAAGATGCACAGCACAACTTTAAACGATAGGCTACAAATGTACACATACTATTTACGTGTATTGTATTTGAATCTTGTCCGTTGAAGGATTAAAACGGTGAATCTATTATAGAACCCTTTCTCGTGATTAAATATGCACACTTTGATGTTTAGTTTAACATAGATATTTTGGTGGGACTGATTTAGATTGTATTTGTCAAACCATGTTCCTAGTCTCGTGTTTAACTACTTGATATCGAGATCAGTAATGCGTTCAGCTTCCGCGTACTTACAGGATGTGCTGCTAACAGAACAAGATGACTGGACATTACAAGCTGAAGTTAGCCAGGATGTTTACCACTTCGTGAAAAAACACCAGTGTCCGAAATGTTCCAAGTTATTCAAGGACAAGTACAAGATGAAACGACACATGCAAATTCACACTGGACAGTTCAGTTTCTATTGCGAACAATGCAAAAAGGGATACGGTGACAAGTCTAATTATCTGAACCACATGCGAATAAAGCACGAGGGAGTTTTCTTCAAGTGTGATCAATGTGATAAACGCTTTAAAACTATGCCGCAGCTAAAATACCACATACCAACGCACACCGGGCGTTGGAACTTCTGGTGTGAAATCTGTCAAATTGGTTTTAGTATCCGATCACAGTACGAGTCGCACCGAAAGAAACACCAGTAGCTGCCCCAGAGACTGCCTAATAGGATTCTATTTTATGTTAATTTGTACCATACTAATCTGACACAAATAAACTTTGAGAAACTACTGTCACATTGTATTTTAATCAAGTTTCAAGTAGTAGATTTTAGTTTTAAATTAGCTGCGTGTTGTCGTGCGTAACTGTTGGACCGAAATCTTGTCAACTACAAAAGAACATTGAAGGATACAATAACAGAATTTGTGATTTTCCTTTCCAGACGACTGGCGGCCTGATGTCCCAAACATTGCCTTGTTTAAAGAATCAACAAGAATTCGCAATATTTAGCAAACCCAAGTCGCTGGGCAAAGTTCTCGAAGGGAAAATCACCACTTCAGCTTCAGATAAAATCGTCAATCCCAGTTTGTTCTGTGAAAAGTGCCAAAAAACATTTGCTACCAAACAAGGGTATGACCGTGACATGTTCTCACACCAGGGAAAGTTTAAATTTTGGTGCGACTATTGTAAGAAAGGATTCCAGAACAAGAACAATTACGAGTGCCACATGGCAAAACACGAAGGAAAGACATTTTCTTGTCAATATTGTCCGAAGAGATTCTCGTATGAATACAGACTGAAGATGCACATGTCTGAACATACACATCTATTCAAGTTTTGCTGCACCATGTGTGGACTTGGATTCAAAAGTAAAAGTTTACGGGATGAGCACGAGAGAGAACACGCGTTTCCACTCTAGGCAGTGCACGACAAATATTACTGCGCTTGACGGAGTTCCTTTCTCCTCGCATCTGTAGAGGATGCAACTGCAAAATCTAATATTGACTGACGAATATTGGACAACAAGTTTGACTCTGCCTTTTCTCTATATTACAGATTTTCGTTCCTGGAAAGATTGACCCGGCAAAAGGGAAAAGTATCGGGTCCAAAAATTTCCAAAGCAAGGCTTGTAACCAAGGAGTACAGTTCGAAGATGAATTCTTGTGCACAAAGTGTGATCGAAAATTTACGTCGAAAAACGGTTACACGAGTCACATGCGTTCTCACCAGGGGCAATTCAAGTTCTGGTGCGACGACTGTAAGAAAGGGTTTCAAAATAAAAACAATTACGACAGGCACATGGGCAGACACGAGGGGAGAACCTTTCCTTGTCAGTATTGTACTAAACGATTTTCTTACGAATATCAGTTGAAATATCACATGTCCGAGCATACGGGTCAGTTTAACTACACATGCGAGTTATGTGGACAAGGATTCAATAGCAAATCACAAGTGCAAGAACATCAAAACAAACACGAAGGATTGTCATTCAAGTGCAGAAATTGTGGTAAAAAAGAGTTTTTTACTTCAAGTAAGCGTGAAAATCACGAAAAATCGTGTTCACTCTGAAGTCATCTCCGTGTGGCACTTCATGCATTTCATGTTCACTTTATTCACTGTATTGAGCAAGTAAAGGAATAAACTACCATTACTTAAAACAGTGCAGTTGTTGTTGTATTGGAGCAAGGACCCTGTTTCTAATAGTTGTGAATTTACAAGGGAAATAGCGGCAAAAATTTCCGAACTCATTACAATTCAGGTACAAGTAGGTCTGCTGCTTTGCGCATAATCATCCAACTGTTGAAAGCCTTTCTCCAGAGGATTGCAGCGTTTTTTTTTTTTTTGCTTTTTGCTAACCTCGAAAGTAACACTTGGTTTGGAAAAGGAAGTAAATTTTGAATTGAAGCTACACACCCATTTCCCGGTAAAATGAATCCTGTTGCATTTCTGTTGCAGATGTCGACAGAATTTTCAGGCGGTCGGTATCTATGCAGAGTATGCGGTACAGTTCTTTCCTCCGCCAAGAGACTGAAGCATCACATGGCGGAGCATACGGGCTCGTACGCCTACAACTGCAGTGTCTGTGGGAAGGGTTTCTCGCAGAAGAGTAATTGGACGGAGCACGAGAATCGGTGCAAAGGCTATCAGTTCGTCTGTAGGAAATGCAACAGAATATTTTACGTGGAGTCGCGGCTAAAGAAGCATTTTGAAATGTGCTCCCAAGTCAGTTGAAAGTACTGTGTGCAATCCATTGTTTTTCACTTCCTGTTGTTTAAGGTGTACTCTAATGATGTCGGATTCTCGAGTGGAGATGGCAAGTTCAAGTGTCCGAATTGTATCAAGGTGTTCCATAGTTGCTATGCACTGAAGGATCACATGGCGCACCACACTGGATCTTTTGCATACCGCTGCACCGGCTGCCAAAAAGGTTTCAGTAAAAAGTGCAATTGGCAGGAACACGAGAACAGATGCGTGCAGGAAGTGTGGCAAGATATTTTATCTGGAGTCACGATTAAAGAAGCACAAGGAAACTTGTTGACAGCGTGCTTGTTCACTTTTCTGACGTTTGGATTTCGTACATTATTTCTGTTGGACTATACAAAAATATACTGGTGGTGTACAACAAATATTCCAATTACATAGTGCCTGCTTTACGTGTCCATGTATATGAAGTGACCGTTGATATATGGTACTAACACTATGCACCATCTCTATTCCAGAGAACAAAATCAAAGTATCCACAACTTGGGGATAACGTTCCGACAAGGACACCACCGAATAAAACGTTGACAAAAGAAGCCGCGAAATCTAACGCAATCTCACAAAAGCAGTATGTTTGGCATGGTCAAATTCAATTGAACTGCTCGAGGTGTTCTAAGGTGTTTAGAACGAGGGCAGGTTTGAACATGCACATGCAAAGTCATACCGGGAAATGGGCTTTCTGGTGCGAAGCTTGTCAAAGGGGTTTTGCTGTGAAGTGCAATTACACTGCACATATGGCCAAGCACGAGGGCAGAACGTTTCCTTGTGAACTGTGTGCCAAGAGGTTTGGTACCAAATTTGGCTTAAAGCAACACCAGAGCGAACATACTGGACAGTATCTCTACAGATGTACCGTGTGTGCCAGAGGATTCAATCAAAAGTTGCATTGGGAAGAACACGAGAATAAACATTGCAACAATAAATTCCATTGCAGGAAGTGTACTGTGGTATTTTATCATGAATATATGCGTAATAGACACGAGAAAGTCTGCACACAGAACTTGTAACTTTCGTTTTGTAAGCTTAATAGTCGATGATGTTGAACATGTAGTGAAATTTTTTGGATTTGAGAAATAAAGTATTCTTACACTACAAATAAGTATCTTTGATTTATCTAGGTTTCAAATACTGCAATTTGCCAATCCATTCAAAATGTGGTGAACCATCTCGTCCCATTCGACATTACTCAAATGATTGTGGAGCAAAAATTGATCTCGCGTAACATAGTTAATTTAATTACAGCTTCGACATGAGCAAGTAATTGAATCTAATCTGATATCGAGTTTCATAAAATGCAACGAAATAGGGCTGTTGTAAATAGAAATGTAAAACGTTAAAAGCAAACGTGGCCAGATAAAGCAATACTTGGAGAATGTGAACATAAAAATAACCATCCACAGAAACCTAGAGACAGGTCTAAGACCATCGTAATGTACGTGTAGAATTGGGCACTGATGCATGTTGCACTAAAAATAAATATGCAGAGTACTCTCTTGAAAACAAGAAAAGTTCAGGGAGTAATTCCATTATTGTACATTTTAACTGAAACCCGCCGAATTTCGTACATCGGCTATTTTGTAGCAGTTGCATGACATAATGTTGACCAAAGTTATTACGGGATATAATTTTGTCTTTCACAGATTTTAGACCAGACTGGTGTACAAGGAAACCGTGCGATGTGGATTCTGGCGCAAACCGTGCGATGTGGATTCTGGCGCAAACCGATGGAAGTAATAGTAGTCGTAATCAGAAAGAGAAGAAATATGAATGCGACCGATGTAACAAGCGATTTGCTGGACCATCTGGTCTGAGACAACATTATCAAATACATACTGGTCAATAATACTATTGGTGTAAAAACTGCAGGAAAGGATTCACTTGCATCACTAACTATAATATGCATTTGAAAACAAAGCACAACTTCACAGCAAGTCTGCCGATGGGTAAAAGGAGACCCAAGGATGGCTTTTGACTGTAAACGATCACCTTCACGTTTTAAGTGACTGTTGATAAACATACATAAAAAACTTTGAAGTAAATGCATCGAAGCCATAACAGAAGTTGCTTGTCGTTGATGGTGTTTTATTGGCGGTAGTGTAGTAGGCATGTGGTCTTGAGTAGTTTCAGTCGCTTCCCAAAGTTTGCGGTATACTATTTTCGATATCTTGACGCACGACCATTTGACATTTCTGTGTGTGCTTTCAGAGTATGTTGGCTGAAGCGGGAATGTTAGACTGGGATCTAGTGGCTGGTCAGAACTTGTGGCATGTTGACGGGAAGTCGGCGGTAAGGGTCCCCCATGGAGGCGAGTCGGTTTGTCAACAGGACCCCAGAGCACAAAACGAAAAACGGTATTCGTGTCCTCGTCCAGGCTGTGGCCGGTCGTATACCAGTTCGTCCAGCCTCAGCAGGCACATGCAGGTCCACACGGGCAAGTTCTCGTTCTTCTGCGAACACTGCCAGAAAGGCTTCAATGAGAGAACTAATTACGACCAGCACATGTCAAAGCACGAGGGCCGGTCTTCCTATTTCACGTGCCAAGTGTGCAATAAAAAGTTCATCAGCCAACACAAACTGCGTGACCACATGTCGGAAGCGCATGTCCAGTTCAACTACACCTGCAACATTTGTGGAGAAGGATTCAACAGCCTCTCGCGTTACAAAGAACATGAAGAAACCCACAAAAAGCAGCTGTTGTAAAAGGCTGTCGCCACTGTGCGGGTTGTACGTGAACTAGCAATTAAACAATGAAATACCGTGGCGTCGAGCGACAATTCCGGATCCATCTCTTGTGTTCGGAGAGAATTTAGTGCCTCGCCATAAATTGATCCTCGGTAGCTCTTGCAATCCAGAAAGGGTTTTGATTGTTTACCAACAAAAAAACCCGTGTGCACCACCAATGAAAATTGTGTCGAAAGATGAATTTCTCGCACAGAACTTTGTGATGGTTGAAATCGCGGCATTAAAAATTGTGCCGCTAAACCAAGTATAAACCAATTCTCCAATTTACTGTGTTACAGGCGAGATTCCGGCCCTGGAGGATGCCGAACCTTCTGGGTGCTGCCGTTGTTGCTGGTCGTCCACCTTGGAAAGTACCGGGCAACGTCAGCGAGATGAAGGTGTCCAGTACCGTAAGCACTCCCTCGGTGGCGGAGGATCAGTCCCGGGCTCGAATACCAAACACCCGCGATACCAAAGTGCCAGAGCCTGACGAGGGAGATGATCCTGAAACTAGAACTTACAAGTGTAACATTTGTGGGAAGAGCTACCGAGGGAATAGTGGCTTAAAAGTGCACATGATGTTCCACACTGGACGCTTTCCCTTTTGGTGCGCCGAGTGTCAAAAGGGATTTACGTGTAAAGGCAATTACGAGTACCACATTGCTAAGCATGAGGGAAGATCCTTTCGTTGTGATCTCTGTGTTAAGCGTTTTCAGTCTAAACAGAATCTTATGAGGCATAAATTAAAAGATCATGGCAAACTGTAGCGACTAGTTGGTACTATTTGCTTTCTTGGAAGAGTTATGACTGTATTATTTAAGCATTATCAGGAAAAAGAATGACTTAGCCAATCTTGCAGATGTAGCATTATCAGAATGTGAAATACCAGTTGCATGCAAAATGTTAATTTGATGAAAATAAAGAAATTGATCATTGACGTTGGTGTTTTACTGCATTCATTGCCATACCAGAAAAAATGTGAGTCGAGCTACAGGAATTGAAAAGGCCTTTTCTAGAAACGTGCCTTCATCGAAAACCATTCAGGCAAATAGAAATTGATCAGGTGAACTTGTAACATCAGGGGGCATTAAATTTACACAGAAGCCAGAACGTCCTCGTCCCAGGAAATAAACCCGTGTTTGGGAAAGCGACCAATACCTTGACGGCGTTGGTATTCGTGAAACAGGTCTTCACTGAATTTTGAAACGCGCCCAAACGACAACCTTTTGCACGCTTAGTTCTGCGTAGTACTCGTAGTATTACTAACGGATTGGCCCTGCGGGATTCGGGTTGTCTTAGTGGCGTGTACAAGTTATCTGAATGATTACTCTCATTTCAGAAAAGAAACAAGCAGAAGGTACCTGCAGTGCGTTCAGGTGACAGAATCCAGTGTTCTTACTGTAACGAAGGTACCTGCAGTGCGTTCAGGTGACAGAATCCAGTTTTCTTACTGTAACAAGACTTACACGACCAACTCTGGTCTCCAGATGCATCTACAGACACACACGGGGCGGTTTTCGTACTGGTGCGATGTATGTCAAAAAGGCTTCCCTGTCAAAACGAACTATGACCACCACATGGCTAAGCACAAGGGAATGACTTTCCCATGTAACTTATGTGAAAAGAGGTTTAAGAGCAAGATTGGCCTGACCCACCACCTAAGCGAACACACGGGCCACTTTATTCACCGCTGCGACTTGTGCAGCAAAGGATTTAACCACAAAGAAAGACTAACTGAACATATGAGAAAGGAATGTGCGTAGTCCTTGTGTTGTAATCTTTAAATGGTGTATGGACTGTACCAATGAAATTGAAGCATATCACGGATGATAGTCCCGAGTACAACCGTTGTCGAGCATTCCTAGGATAAGAAATACTCTTCTATAGATTACAACAAATCAAGTGTCTATGTATGATGACTCGTGCTACCTAGATACGGAATTATTTTTTGATCACGTGATAATAAAAATGGATGTTCTCAGAAAGTGGGTGTTGGGTTTTTGTTTTGGTTCGAAGATTGCTGTTTTAAAGCAACAGATGGTAACAATCACAAATAATTCACTATTACGAATGTATTTTTCAGGTTCTGGGTAAAGCGTCATACTACTGTGTATCACCATTGAAAAGTAAAGATTCAACACCAGGACAATGGTGCAATCGGTGTGGAAAATCGTTTACAAGCAAAGCTGGATTGAACATGCACATGCAAATACACACAGGACATTGGACATTTTGGTGCGAGAGATGTCAAAAAGGATTCTCGGTCAAATGCAACTACCAAGCTCATATGGCTAAACACGAAGGGAGAACTTTCCCGTGCGATTTGTGCCTAAAAAGATTCACATGCAAGAGGAGTCTGCAGCGGCACTGTGCTCAGCATCACGCGGGCAAAAAAATCAGAGATAATCTTCAAACGCAAAATTCTTCGATCAACCAACTTTAATTGCGGTTTCTGAACGACTAGTAAAGCAAGTGGCCAACGGTCTCTCTCGACAGTTTTAAACTACACTGTAAAATGTAATTTTCGTATACGTGTCTATATGAACCATAATCGTGTTCAGGTGCAGGTACTGGCAATACAATAAAGTAATTTAACCCCATAAAATTTGGGTTTGTTCGACTTGTTTCAGATGAAGCTTAGTTGACAAGGAGATCTGAAATGACTAAAGATGTCGACCCTGGAGATATTTACCACATGTTCAACAAGTTTACCGGAAAGTACCACTGCCCACGACGTTCCAAAACTTAAGGAAGTGAAAGCGGACGTCGTCATTACTATCAAACTCACTTAGGAAAAATTTAGCTATTGGTGCGACGTGTGTTTTAAAAGATTTACTGTGAAGTGCAACTATGTTGCGCACATTGCAAAACACGAGGGCCGAACATATCTACTGCACACAAAACTGCCTGGTTCTGAGCTGCTGGGATCTGAGCTACAGCCAAATCATGACGCATTGGCACTGTAGAAAGAACAAGAAATTGTGGTGGTTTTCTGTTGAAATTGCATAGCTAAATCGTAAATCGATTAAATTGAAACAAAATTCTTTCGAAAAAGTTTTTTATGAGGCCATTTGTGTAACCTCTTTCTGTCGGGTGTTGCGATGTCATATATTTCGCCATTTGATGGGCCCCAGTTAAAATTAGCAAGGTTATGGTTACTTAATATAAAAGAATTGACCTGTAAATTGGAATTCTTGTTGAAGAATGCATTTTTGGGTCAGAACAAACATGCTTTTCGTGTCCTGTGAGCTCACGTGTAGTAAGGGCTGGAGTGAGTGCCTGACTGATTTCCAAGTGCCAGTGCCGGCCTCCTATTTCTTTATTAAAAAATAGAAAGAGCGATTATAGTACCATGTTGGGCTCGCCGCCAGGAGTTGGGCAGGTGTCAAAATCGAGGAATCCATTTCGCGCAGACTACAAAACCGGAAAGCGAGAGGAATCCACCCTGGCTTTAACCCCAGAATAGATGTCATCAGAAATCTAAATCTGAATAGCTGGTTACATCGCAAAAGCATGTAATGTTCTAGAAAAAGAAAAGATGTCGCCTATCTTAGTGTTACCAAGTGTGGGTTTGTTTTATGGAGAAGGTACGAGAAAAAAAAAAACTCCCCCGACCTGACATTGATATGAATAATATAGTATTTCATTGTTATGGATGACGTAAGCAATTGTAGGATCATTTTCAGGTGCATTGTACAGGTCTTACAGCCGCAGCCAAATCCAGTTTCAAAACTGATGCGATTGAAGCATTACCAAATCGTTGCACACTTAATAGCGTTATTTAAATAACCAAGACAATGTCCTTTCTGCTTTGTTTATTCATTTCATATGCATGCATCAGATAGTGTTTTCAGTGGCAAATTTAGCTTTAAACAACTTGTATATTTGCAGAAGAACAACAACAGTATGTCGACAGGAATCGGTAGTACTCAGATCGGAGAACTAGTTTGTGACTTGTGCAAGAAAACATTTCAAACGAGAGGTGGCCTCTGGAAGCATAAATCTGTTCACACGGCCAAGTTTTCGTACAGATGTAGCTATTGTAATAAAGGATTCAATGAAAAGCAAGCTTATGCTGGACATATAAACAAACATGAAGGAGTCGGGTTTGCATGTATGAACAATAGGACATTCCACAGTCGCAGGACATTGAACAGTCACCAGAAAAAATGCGTGTATTTTAAAGCTATTTGATGGACAATGTCAAATATTATTAATAAAGATAATTTTTGGAAGCAACTCTGATGTTTTTTCTCCTCTCCCACTTCATCTAAAATGCCAAAAATAGTACACTTTCTGCAATTGTTCCTTCATTATTGGATTTTGAACATTTTTCAGATACCAATATCTGCCATACCACCGTTCAGAGATGGAAGATCTGCTGCCTATTACTCGATTGACCCATCTATAAAAACCGAATCCACGATGAGCTACCCTGTTGAGAGTGGTAAAGGGTTTGGGAGTCTTAGAGGTAGAAACCGTGGCATAGGTACCGAACTCCGGAGAAGTTTCCCTGGCGGAAAGTCAAGAGTGACGAGCCAGCTGGGTGGTATGGGCAAAAAGGTTGTGAGCATGAGCGTCAAACACGTGTGCAGTGTGTG
>JBCAUG010011371.1:0-11108 GCA_038406175.1 Haplosyllis leylae
CGAATTTCCACTTAATTCGAAGTAAAACCTTGCCGACGAAAGACTTCGATTTAACCGTGCCCAACCTGTAATTAGTTGTTTATCTATCAGTGACATTATTTCACAAGCCATTAAGTGAAAGCGCCGTTTTGATGTCATTGTAGTTGCTTCGATATCTTCAAGTGAGACAACCTGTGATTGCGCTTTGAATGGCAGATAAGAAAGAAATAAACGGTGCACATCACAAGAACTTCGTTGGCAATTGCCATTTTACCGAAGGTCAGTTCTTATTTTTAACCACTACAAAATGAAAGTTTGCATCAGGTCACCGGTTTTCTGAACACAGACGAGACAAGATTACCTAGAGGTCACAGGTCTGCGGCGTTACAAAATCTCCTTGACCCGGACTGCATATATCCGAAACTGAGACCAGCACACCCTACAGAAAGTTCATAAGATACGTGTAATTTTGGGGTCGTTGGGATAATTCCATGAAATTAAGATGTCAAAATTCCGCAAAAACAGACTAATTGAATCATGCCCCTTCAGACTTGGTGAACACTGATTGCCTTATTCCCTGTCTCATTGTACTGAAGTAAGACAATTGCAAATGAAGTTTTAACATGGTTCTAATCGAGAATTTCTTTCAGTTTCTAAAGTGTGTGGAAGAAAAAGAATACTTTGGTGAACTGACTTTTAGGGCATTTATGTTCTTGTGAAGATCCAAGGTTAATGGAAAATTTAAACTTCCCTATTCTGGAGAAATTTAAAACTATCGAAATTCTGAATAGTCACAAACATTGAAATATCTTCTTGTACCTTTGATCTTCCGACTGAAAACTAATGTTTTTGACTTTCTCCTCTCAGGTATAATTACTCATACAAAGGTACTAATTTTGTCACTTTTTCCTGTGCGTGGACAAGTATACGCGCCCGACCTTCCGGCGAACTGCGCAGATCATAAAGATTCTACTTCAGCGCGCCAAGAGGGCTGTTGTACCTTCGAAGGAGGAGACTCTACTTCTGTCAGCAACAATTCCGTTTAGATCCACATGTAGTGTAAGAATCAGGTCCTTAAAGCTGCACACCGTATCACGACATTTGAGATCAAATAAGTTGTTTTGAAATACGGTTTGTTTTGTTTATTTTTATTTTAAATTCAGGGTGTTTGGGAGTGAATGAAAAATATTGTAAAGATCACATTAACAAAACAGATAAAACGGTTTAAGTTTCTCCTTGTTCTTGTGAAATAAGCTCCGTTCTATTGTCTTTCGAACAAGAGGTGACATTTCAGTTGACTTTTAGTGAAAATATAATTCTTTAGAAGGTAAACCTTACAAAAGCGCTTTAACGTGTTATGTAAGAATGAGCCGTAAATGTTATGGAACTCATTGTGCTACTGACAAGTACATATCACACTACATCAATCAAATTTTTACCGCCCGCGTACGTAGTACGACGGGAAGATTATGTTTTCACAGGTGTGTGTCCGTCCACGGGGGCGAGGGGTACCTGGGTACCCTCCGCCAGCCAGGACTGGTGTACCCCCCCAGCCAGGACTGGGGTACCCTCATCCCCCCAGCCAGGACTGGGATATCACCCCAGCCAGGACTGGGGTACCCCACCCCCCACCAGAACTGGGGTCCCCCGGGATAGGTCAGCTACGCGGCGGGCGGTATGCATCTTGGACTTTTCTTGTTTGTTGATTGTTTTTTTGTTGAAGTCTAATTAAAGGTTTGCCCGAAGAACAATGTACTTGATGGAATTACATTGGGTGCAAGATTGAGCAATTCTCATATGGGTTTTTCTCATCTGAAAAAACCCTCAGCTTTCAGAGAAACTTAAATGCGTTTTTATCTGGATTCGTTTTGCGACTGTACGGAGAAATATGCAAGTGATGAAAGTCAGTTGTAGCTTTGACATCAACTGCCCTTATATGTGTATTGTTACTAATTTTCCTTTTGGCAGTACGCCACAGTAGGAGAACAATATACTGAGCACCGCAAAAGTACACTCAAAGTTACTAAGTAATTCATACGTAATAAAAGTTTGTTTAAACCTCATAAGCTACTAAGTATTCCATACACAGTGAATGTTTGTTTAAACCTGATATAACCGGCTTCTTAAGGCTCGTTCACAATATGCAATTTTTCCTGATTGATACTGCGATTCTTTTTATCGCAACAAATGGGTTGTACAGGGTTCAATAGAAGTGTTCACACTATGCGACTGCGACAACATTACTAGCTCCTATGTAACCCATTATAAATAAAAACAAATTGCAATCGCAAATCGCATAGTGTGAACGAGCCCTTACAATGAAATAATGTAATGGAACTATTTGAATAAACGGTGTCTCTGACGCCATCTGAGACTAGCAACTGATTTTCCATACGGGGAAAGATTCCTATTTTCTGCAGTGAAATGTGTAATGTCTTTACCGTTTTTGTGATAATTGGGATTTAAGAAATAACAAGAAGTCCTCCTGCGTGAACACAAGAGGTATAGCGCCCACCGCGTAGCAAGTCAGGGGGTCGGGGGTACTCAGCCAGGGGAGTACCCAGGCTGAGTACCACCCCTCCAGCTGAGTACCCCTGGCTGAGGATCCCCTGGCTGAGTACTCCCTCCCCCTGGCTGAGTATCCCCAGCTGGCTGAGGAACCCCAAGTAACCCCCCAGCTGAGTACCCCTCCAGCTGTGGGACTGTGTACCCTCTACCCCGGCTGTGGGACTGAGTACCCTCACCCCCCATCCTGGCTGTGGGCCTGAGTACTTCCCCCTGGACAGATCCCCCTTGACAGACCCCCTGGCTATGTTGATGACCTGAGTACCCCCTCCCCCCCCGTGGACAGACAAACACCTGTGAAAACAGTACCTTCCCGTCGTACTACGTACGCGGGCGGTAAAAATGCAAAAGGGTTGATCCCTTCTGTTGCGACGTCTTGGATCACGAATTCTACCCTGACGAAACACTATCCAATTCTGACCGGGTCACAAATAGCCTTATATGGTTGTCTGATTTTGGTGTCCAAAGAACGACTGAAACAATTCTCTCGCAGACAATGTACAAACCAGTCAGAGTTGTACATTCTTCCGTCATGGTGAGTTGGAAATTATATCAAAACAACATAAGAACTCTATCTCATTGCACGAACATCCATGTTCAGCTTTTGTAACGGGAATTTTTTTCACCATCTGAAGAGCAATTTACTTGAAGGAAATGAAACGTTATGACAGTAAATATCATTGAGTATAACGCTGCCAGTAAAATGCACTTAGAAATTCCCATGTCGATATCTGAAAACAATAGATTTTTTTAGCACTTTGTGTGGCAACATTTTAAATAAATCAAATTGATCAAATCATTAGTCAAGTACTTTACAACTGACTCTGGAACATGTACCCTTCAAGAAAGTCTCAGATTTGCACATTATGTCTCATCAGCTCAATGGGTAGAGTTTTATACTGATAACCGACAGGGTATTGGACCAAATCCAGCTGAACGTCATTGTTTTATCACAGGAATTTCTTCTGACTATTGTGATAAGTAGGTCTGGCATACAATACAGTAATTGGTTGCAATTCAGAATGAGGGAAAGTGGGCTAATCAATCAGATTCCATCTTGAGATCTGGGAATGGCGTTGGAATTGGCTTTAGAAATACACCCCATCGGAAGCTCATAACATTATGACTGGTTCTCATAAGGAACCGTGTGACAGTCCCTGCCTTCGTTAAGAATACTAAGGCACTAAACTAGTCTGATAATGTCAATGACCATGTTAACAGTTTTTCAACTCCTTTGTGTAGTTGGTTTTGACAAAGAAGCCAGTAAAGAGAAACGTAAAATAGAGGTAAAGCCATAGAATTGTAGAAATCCTAAGACGAATAACTGTATAGCCTCTATTTAAATATGTCCCAGTAAGTCTTTGTGTGGGTGCAAATGCAGATCGCGGAGTCAGTTCTAATTAAATAAACCTCCACACACAGTCAATCGAGTTTTTCTTAATGAGATTCTGTAGAAATTCTACAGAATTTATAAAAAAAATGTAAAAAGTGGTATTTGAACCCACTACCTCGTGTTAAGAATCAGAGGTGCTAGCAGAGTGCAGCAGAGACACAGGTAATAGAGGGAACATTTATCACATTCTATAGAATTCAAGAATGCATCGTCATAAGGAAAAACTCAAATGCTACAGGACAAGCACCACTAATAGAGTCCTTATAAAATCAAATGGAATTATAAAAAGAACTCCTGAAGCGATATGGAGCCTGAGCTGCATGTTGTACCAAATCATCAGATAAGAGAGACACTGAAAATGTGTCATTGAAACTGTATAGCATCAGTGACACATCCGAAGGGGTGAAGAAGGAGGGGTGCAAGGGGCCGAAACAGACATGGTTCTGAGAAAATTAGGGAAAAAATTCCCCAAAACTGTTGCACCCCCATATAGTTATGTCGTGTCGAACCATTTCATGCAATACGAAGCCGAATCTCAGCAGATCATAAATAAACAAGATAAATGAATTAAACGTCAAGAATTACAGAATGATGAATTTAATTTTGATATACTTATTCAAATAGAAAAACTAAGTTGATAAGTAAGTTAAAACTTAATTTATTAACAGATCATCATGTCAAGTTATTTTTCACCTGATGCAAGTAAGTAGTACATCTCTGTGGACTAAATCACTATTTTCACGACAAGCAGTTCTGTCAGATTTGACAGATCTGACAGATTTAGAAGTGGATTTCTACTCCTGCCTACTTCAGGTGTTGACTATCTATTTAAGTATACACATTATAGCAAGTATCAGCCATCTTGCCTGTAAATTTAAATTGGGATCATTATTTAAAAATGCATTTTGCATCTGTCAAATCTGGCAGATCTGTCAGATTTACTTGTGGTGAAAAACCCGAATAAGTTCGAGGCCTTCCTCCTTTTGTTCTCATAAGCACACCAAAAACCGGGCTAGTAAAAGTCATACAAGCTAACCGAGAATTAACAAAAATAGACAAGGATGAACTTTGCGGACGGATTTTGCCCTGAGCAGTTGACCTCGAAACTGTAAGCGGAACTTAGGCCCCGTTCCCTCAATAAATGATGTGTCACGACAGCTACCAGCTACAGTGCAATATGTAATATGTATAAAGCTGCTTGAATTTTTGAAAGTCCTCACTGTAAAACGCAGGCTCACCCACGTTAACGGTCTTCAACTCACATGTAGCGCCTGTTGGCAGTAACACTGTTCAACTGGGCAACGATGATGGTGACGATGACAATGATGACAATTTTGTTCTCTCATTTTATTTCCTTCACAAAATTGACTTTAAATTCTATTGCATTAGTTGTTATGGCAAGATATCTACCTGGTGCGTTTGGTTTGACTTTAATTGAATCATCTACTGAAAAAATGAATGAAAATATGGAAAATGGTGATTTCAATAATGCATCACTAACAATGAATAACCATGATAATGCTATGAACCAATCGGAAGCTCAGCAAAGATTTATGGCAAAAGCATCGACTTATGCGTCATTTAAAGTTGGAAATTTCTTGCAAAAATATTATTTTCCAGTATTTATTCCAATTGGAGTCATAGGTAAGTGTTATTCAACTTGTTTATCTTCTTCGAGTACAGTCAATTTCAGCGATAGTGGTTCGTAAGTTGTTTTATAATGGCGCTTTATAAATCAAATTTTTTAGTTGCACGTGAATTTTCCGTTTAAAAAGTATAAAAAGTATTCAGAAACAACCACTAAAAAAGTTCTATTTGCACATCAGTTAGGACGTCAAGTTGTAAAAGCTCAAAAGAAAAATTTCCCAGGTGTCACAGCTACACAAGCAATTCAGGAAATTTGATGATTTTGTCATGTTGTCTTTGCATTTTGAGCCAAGGTTTCTATCCCAAATAATCAACACAGGTTTAAACATAATTGATATGAATTGATTGCCTCGTGTTAAGACTGATTCACACAAAATTCTTTGATGTTTGTCGTTTTTATTGATCTAGTTCTCAAGGGAAAACCGTCTAATTAGCGCAATTATAAAGTGGTAATAGAAGAATTGTTTGTGTAATGACATTCAATGAATCTGTTGGAAGAATGTAGGAAGAATGGTGCCACCATCCTCTTTAAAACTTGTCAGCATTTAACACGATTCACTAACATACTTCACTAACATACTTTGTTTAGTCGAGCTTTTCACGATAAAATCAAATTTACACCAGCCAAATTGAAGCAAAATAAATTCAGCAAAAAAATTGCCTACAGTGGGGATAGAGGGTAGGACCTCTTGTGGTCTACTTTGATGCTTATCTAATTATGCTTGCCGACATGTGTTGGTTAGTTCCTGTTGGAAAATCTGTAAATATCTAAGCCATCCCCAGGTGCACTGTAAAAGCTAAACTGTATTTCGGATCTCTCCTTTGTGAATTGTTTTCTCATAATATCATATTGTAGAGAAATAGCCTCAATTTTACAAAATCATTCCAAATATTTGTTTCTCACAGACCACAATTGTAAAACTCAGTCAGAATTGATTGACAGCATTGAAAACAGTCAGAATTGATAGATCTTCCTACAGGGTGTAAGAGGTAAATTTGGTCTTGTCGTGAAAAACTGGAGTGTGTGCTTTTCCAGTATTGAGTATTTTTTGGCTTGATTAGGCAATGTAAACACTCAGAAACGTACACTTGAGGATGAAGGTTGTGTTGTTAGTAGATTTTAATGTAATCAACAATACATTCTCACATGACTTTCGCAGAGGCATTCGAATAGCCTAACAAAAGGGTTATCTGTACTTGGTAACTGCACTGAATCAAAACATCGTACAAGCCATTATCGAAGCTTCTTGGCCAATTAGATTATTTAGTATCATAGCCGGTCGCGGAGGCCCAGTGGATAGTGTGTCTGCTTGCTGTGCGGGAAGTCTCCCGCTCGAATGCAAGCATCCTACCTCTGCTACATGCGTAGCCATAAAGAGGTCAGTGGGTGTCGCACAAGAGGTGAATCTGAGGAATCCATTGTGTGCAGGCAAGAAAGCACACAAGCAAGGGATCCACCCTGGCTTTGAAACCCAGGGCAGACATTACCAGAAGTCCAAAACAGGGGTATCAGTGGCCCCACAAAAAGGTGTGTGCAACAAACAAAAAGATGATTTAGTATCCAGTCTCTACTGAACTGACTTTGCATTAGAATTTTGATTCTTTATTTTGGTGAAATTAATGAACGCTTCAAAGAGACAAATCTAATTAATTAAATCTGATCTGGGTCAATTTCTATTGTTAAAAGTGTGATATTACTTGGTCGTATAGTACGATAATTGCGGCCTTATCAGCTTACAAAACACTCACAACAGGAAATCCTATTCATGAGAATGGACTTTCTTCTTCAGAATGCCCTCGGAGCATAGAATCAACTGTGACTGAACCCTAATCGTGTTTTCCAAAAGATAGAACACTCAGTGTGGGCATTCACTATGCGAATGTCCTTACCTCGTGCTATATTTCTTTAATAAACAACCTCAATTATCAGTCTCCATAAAGGAAAACAATGGACACTTACTCAGTATCTGTTTGCCAGGTATTCGAAACTTTCCCCTCCGTTGATGAATTTAAGCCAGAAAAAGACCTCGAAGAATTATTTACTATTACAATACATTTAGAGTGCAAAGGATCATAGCGAATTCTCTCTCTGTGAGGTTAAATAGTTAGGTTGGTTTTCAAAAACAGCCCCTTCCAAAAAAAAGCCGGTAATAATTTTCATAACTGGAATAATAGACGGCTTCGCCTCGTCTATCATTTCTCGAGAGTAAACACTTTATTTGCCGTTATCTAAACTAGTCATAATCATCAATATCAGTAATCCCTTCTGGGGAACAGAATTACATTGGTCTAAACATAAACCCAACACCGTCAATTTCTGGTAAAATATTGATGAGTTTAGTGTAGTGACTGTGTAATATTGACTAGCAACTTTTTCCAAACATTTTGTTTTGGCCATTAAACCCAAACTTTCCATTTGATTTTGTTTTAAATGATAAGGATATGTCTTTTTTTGCAAACAGTGGAGATATAATGTAGCAATAAGACACATTAAATTCATCAATATCACTGATAGATACTCTACGTGTGCGTCTTAATCTTATTACGGACATAACCATTTTTCAATTAGGTATCTTTGTTGCTTGGTAACCTGTTGACTATCTTTGTTACTAGGTAACCTGTTGAGTTTCCTGGTGATGCAGCAGAGGCACAACCGCAGGAAGCCGATGAGTCTGTGCATCTCTGTTCTGGCCGTGACGGACACTATCGTTCTGTGCATCGCTTTGTGTGATTACCTGACCGATGAAGCAAATGTAAGTCTAAAGCCTTGTTCACATTACTCTGAGTTACAACCTGATTCAGACACACAGTGTAAGTCTGAAGCTTTGTTCACATTACTATGAGTTACAACCTGATTCAGACACCCAGTGTAAGTCTAAAGCTTTGTTCACACTACTCTGAGTTACAACCTGATTCAGACACCCAGTGTAAGTCTGAAGCTTTGTTCACATTACTCTGAGTTACAACCTGATTCAGACAGTCAGTGTAAGTCTGAAGTTTTGTTTACATTACTCTGTGTGTGCCTAACCTATTATGCTGTGTGGGAGGTCGGGTAGTGTAGGATCCATCTTTTAGGACCGTCCACGGAAAACCCTGACATCGCTTGTAGTCTGTAGGTGTAAAGGACCTATTGAAACTATATAAATTTTCTTTGCGTGTTTCAGGAAATATTGCATCCGCGTAGATGCTCTCATTTCCAGTATATTTCCACCCAAAAAATGAACAAATAATACCCAATTTGGAAATGATTAAGTACTTTACAAATTCTATTTTATGACAAAATGTTTTATGTCTGTCGAAGAGATTAGTTCACTTCCTAGTCCATAATAATAATATTGTTTAATTAAACAAGATCAATTTTGAAAGGTTAAATGGATAGTTGTATTTATTGGCAGTTCAAAGCAGGATATCCATATTCATTTCCATGAAGTGGCATATCTTCTTTATTTACACATATTTTTACTTGAAATGATTTATTAAATGCACAAAATGTACATTGTATTGTCAATTTGTTGAATTCTTAAAAAAGTCAAACATTTAAATTTTGTATTTAAAGCAACGATACACTTGTTGACACGATAAATTTCTGCCTCATCAAAATAAAGACATAATAACAAAAGTTACATTTTCAAATAAATTGGAAGACAACCAAAGGGTTACTGGCATATCCTTTTTTTATGCAGATGATCCGTACCAATGCAACAGTCAGTAAAAGGGGATGGATATGTGATTAGTAGTTTTATCTGAATTCACAGCTTGCTTTTAGGGCAAGAGACTCAAGGACTCCTGTTTTTGCTTTGGGTTTCCATCCCAAATTTGGCTTCATTAGCTGCACAAATATAGAAACTACCAAAGGGAGCGGAGGTGTCCTCATCTACCATGAAGGTATTAAGCCTAATATTAGTGACTTTGAGGACAAATATTTACACTTTCCTCGAGCTACGTTCAAAGTATCAAAGTATTAGACGATTCCGGGCCATTGTTCGCTGAGCAAGACCAAGATGCACAGGATATTTTGCATCTGACTGGAAGTGAAGCTGTCCCAGATTTAGGTTCAATTAACCTGCTCAACTATAATGGAATTCCAATGTCCTTCTCTAATCACATCAAAGAAACAGACTTCAGTCTAAATTTAGTAACTTTTGACGATAAATATTTACAATTTCTTCAGGCTGTAATCAAGGTATCATTTGATGTCTGACGAATCCGGGTCATTGTTCGCAAAATAAGACCAAAGCCCACAGGATATTCTGCGTGTGAAATCAAGCTGTTTAAATATAGCATCAACTAAAAGCAAAGGAAATGTCCTTATCTTCCTAATATCAAAGAGACTCAGAACTCTCTGGCAATCTGTCCAAATTTGGTGATGACTTTTGAAGGTAAATATTTACACTCGCATCTTAAGAGTCAGCAGGTCAATAATAATAAATAGATTGCGGTGTTATATATCTGAAATGACTGGAAAACCAATATATTTTTAGTTCGACTCTGTCCATAATGTCGTACAATTCCGGGTCAACGTTCGATAAATAAGGTGGAAAATAGGATATTTTCCCATGCATGAAACATTTTTCTTGAGAAATGTAACAGAGAAAATTGTCCTCTCATAAGGACCTTCACCTCTACCACAATTCAGAATCTCCCATGTGTGATTAAAACAAGCACTGCGTGTCTCCAAGCCCCCAATTCAATCAACCGTGACTGGATTAATCAAGTGCAGCCAAACAAACATTTCTTGCGACACTGAACACCTGTCAAAATGGCGACCCCCATATACAGCAGTGATTTGATATAGTGCAATTAAACGGGCATTGTTCTTGCCATAAGAACAATCTCTTCAGGAGAATAAAACATTTCTTTCATCACTCTTGTGTCCCTTCTCCTGTTCAGTGCGAAATACTTTCTTATATATATTTTATTACATGCACTGAATTCCTTTTCTATCCCCAGTAAGAACCAAAAACAACTACAAAAAGCCGTCCATAAACGGTGCAGGTAACTCTCCAAGCCATAGAAGATTGAAAGTGATTGCGGTTTGAGAAGTTTGTATCTTGATGTGTACTTTTACCAGTGCATTTCCGATGTTATGCTCTAATTTAGTGTGAAATAGAGAAAGTACTTTAAAGGAACTGTCAGTGCAAAAAAGGAAGTCTTTTCTCATAAAAAAACTTTTCCAAAAGGCTTCTTTTTTCGACATGAAGGCACTTTTGGTCACAGAACAAAAATCCATGACACGCAGGCGACAAAACACGCAAATAAGGGGGCGTTGCATTGCTTTGAAATGCAAGGTCAGTGGGGATCAGCGCGGCGGAACGCATACCAACGAAAAATCGCATGTGAAGTTGATTACCATTGGCTCTAATGGGCCGTACAAGAGGAGGAGAAGGTCCAATTTAAATCCATCAATATCCGTCCGATGGAAAGGCATCCCTAAAACTTTTTTAATATATTTTGTTCAGAAGAACTAAACTGTTCATGTGATGCATTTATTTTTTGATTTTATTCATTTATAGTGAAGATGTGA
>JBCAUG010011382.1:0-11108 GCA_038406175.1 Haplosyllis leylae
ACAATAGTTATTGCTCATCACAATAACTGCAATGACAATCCGGGAATAGACTCAAATGGAGGTTTTAGGCCCTCACACTGCAATCAAATTGTTTTTAGAATTTTTTTTAACAATGCTCAGGTTATTTCAAGTAAATTCAAAAATATAGAAAAATGAGAATTTCTCTTCCATTTACTTTCACAACTTCTTTGTACAAACTAATAACTTGGGATGCTGAATGGTAACGATGCTGTGCAGTATGATCTGATGCGGAAAATTCCTGGTAAACTGTCAGACTTTTGGAAACATGTTATGTTGAACACGGAACCTTCCAAAGTAGAGCTACCGTCTGAACACACGCAACATCAGCTACTTATGAGAATGATGTTACACAGACCCCCCACCCTTCCCCTGTCACATCACTTTTGATGAAGTTTATTTGAACACAGGCAAAATATGGGGTTAGCTGCCCCTCCTATATAGTGATAAGGTTAGTGCCCTCCTCCCCGGGTGGTGAATTCTGGATCAGCCTCCTCCTCCCCGAGTGGTGAATTCTGGATTAGCCTCCTTCTCCCCGAGTGGTGAATTCTGGATCAGCCTCCTCCTCCCCGAGTGGTGAATTCTGGATCAGCCCTTGCTTGTCACCACTACCCGCGCAATCTTGTGTTCTTATCCGACAGAATGAAAATGTTCAATCCTCGTAGCTGTGAGATTTGAGCAACGTTTTCCTGTTGTAATTCTTTAAATTTGTGGTCATTCGGTTTAAACTTTTCCAGGGGCGGATCTGGGAACAGAGGGTGCAGGTGCCTTGCGCCTGGGGGCCAACATTTCTTACTTTTCATGCAGTTTTCGGGAAAAAAATGGTCAAATAGTAGGTTACTACTCTCATTACGAATCCTGGATCCGCCACTGTTTTCTGTATAATTTACTGGGATATTCACAGGACTTTGCCTGTGGTACCTTTCCTACAGTATTGACTATGCGTTGTGCTTTAAATAATTACGAGTCTCTAAGGGTTGAACAAACAATGAGATCAGAATTACATGTCTGACAAATTAATAACAATTTATTTCATATAAAAAACATTAAGCTTGTGTAAATATGCAGCAATAAATTCTCCAATAAATCTTAAATAAAATCCTAATAATAAATCCAATACTAAGAAATATATTTGGCGATTAAAAGTACATAAGCAGATGTATAAAAGTACACTTGAAAATAGAATACTTGTGCATTTTAAATATATGGCACTTTTGCTGATATCACAGATTTGAATTGCTTTGAAAAACACGATTAGATATATTTGTTATGTAAAAAGTCTAATATAAATAATATGTAGATTCCCTAAAAATCTTCTATCGTGTATAATAAATGTATAAAAATATTACAAATAAACTGAAAGTACAAGAAGTAGATACGACAATTAATAATTGCAACAGCTGAGGAAATCAAAAGAATTTGAATAGTTCATTTTTAATTTCATTGATGGCACCATTTGACAGAAATTATGCTTAGGGTGAGGTGTAGTGTAGTGTAAAAAGAAAGCAAGTGATAAATTTGTAATGGGTTTATGGATTTAAACTATAAGGCACCTCACGTCTTCCTTGACTATTAACATAAATTATGATTATACCTTGAAATGACATAAAGTGGCATTACATACAATAACAATAAGGTACCTAAATTTAAATTCCAAAAATAACATTGTGTCTATGGGGCAATTTCCTCACCTGATATCACAAATATCTTTGAAAAACATGATCAGGTCATTGTAGAACATCACAGACTTCAGCATAAACAAATTCGAGATCAAATAAAAACATGGTTGAGTAAATTGGAATGTGTTTTCGAAGAGGTAAATTTGGCAACAATATATTTGAGTTTTTGTATAATTCGTCATTTCCTGCCAAATCCTGGCAGGATCCTGGCAGGATTTGGCAGGAAATGACGAATTATACAAAAACTCGCTTAACAGACAATAAATACATACATAGGACTTGTGAAAATAATCCTGAATATCACCAAAATCACATTTGAGGTATTGTGTTCATAACTTTTGAGAGACACTTTTCTTATTTTTATGGAACAAATCAAACTTCTTTTTTCTTCTTCTTTAACCTCAGAGATGGCCATTTTTCTAAGACATTTATAAATGATCGAACGTGAAATACGTCACACCTACAGTAACTCCTCACACAGACTACACTCCTTCACAACGCCATGACAACGGTTGTCAGGGGTAACGTTATCCTTGATCGCTTCTAGAAGTGTCCTGGTGCACTCCAGCACTTGTTTGAGATGGTTGAACAGGGCGTGGTCTCTGCTATTTCTGTGTGATCTGGAGTCGAGAACATCGATTTCATCGTCAACTATGGAGGCTAAATGACTGAAAGAAAAGAAATAGAAGTATGGGGTTATTTCTCGGTATTGATGTAAAGAAGGTGAAGCACCAGAGATGAAATAAAATATGATGGCTACAAAATCCAGAGGATAATTCAAAATCAGGTCGCACAACATGGTCCAAGAAAATCATTGCAGTAAAATTTTAAAAATTAAGAGCCAATGGCAAATTTGTCACCAGATGTCAATTAGCTAAGACTATGGCGTAATTAAAGCATTTTCCACCCAAGTGTGTTAAAATGTTCATTCATGGCTTAAGGTATTACTGTTTGTTTTGTTATATCATGGATAAATAACCAAAAATTGGTCATCAAATAATCCTATTTATGGTTGAAATTAGCGTTTACATCAACATATTTATTGTCTGGCTCCCAACCAATGAAAATTGTCTTATTCTACACATGATACAATTATCAGTATTATTGAGCCAACTTTACCAGGCTATTTTTGCCTGCGTTACCTTTTACTTTGCTAATTTTAGTACGGTAGACACATTCCTTTCGCGGACCTAAAGGGGGAGCCAGTGACGCGCCCCCCCCCCGCCTCTGGGTCCAAATTCTTTCATTTTCATGCAGTTTTCGGGAACAATTTGGTTAAAATATCAAGGAGTGACAGTTTCACTCAGGTGTCTCGTCTACACATTAATTACCGTGTATGGTAGCTGTACGTGAGTTCACCATGCACATTAGCCTGTCACACGTGAGTTCACCGTGCACGTTAATTACTGTGTACGGTAGCTGTATGTGACTCATGTGTATGCGCACAGCTCCCCTCCACCTTCCAAAAAAAGTGACAAAGAAACGGTCCGTCAACCACATAGGTAGCTCTGACGAGCCACCAATAATAGGTTGGAGGTTTGGAGGTTGGCGGCCCCCTGTCTAGGAAATCCTGGATCCGCCACTGCATTGATTGATTTGAGTAGAGCTCACCTGTACGACCGGATTCTGCAGGTGATTTTGTGCATGTTGCACATCAAGCCGAGGAGATCCGTTCTGATATCACTCAGCTTGTTCCGGAGGTTATCAACCTTCGGGTAGAGAACCTCTTCCGCTTCCTCTGTTGCACGAATGAACGCCAGGTTGCGCTCCAGTAGCCTGTAGGTGGCGCCATGTTTCAAATGTACCTACGCGGGAATGAAGAATAATGGGATACAGTAAACCGAGAAATAAATGTGAAAGACGGTATGTCATCCTGGCTGTAATTGGTTGGACGAAACGGCCAATTACATTTTGTCTTGCTGTACAGTTCAGCCAAAAAACAGCACTAGGAATCTGAGTTCAAATCAGCTTTTACAATATTTTTTGGGATATTTGAAAAATAAATATGTTACTAGACTTTTTCTATAATATGGGAATAAGGCTATAATAAGGCTTTCTTCTATAATAAGGGAATGTAGTTCTTTAAAGGTTTTAATGCCCCCCCCCCCCGGCATGAATCAACATTACTAGAAATGAACGTGAAATATGGCGTCGCAATTGACCAATGGGCCTTGTTCTTCCAGGCATTGTCGGGGTGTCTATGAATAAAATAGCATAGCAATTAGTGTCCGTATGTGTGATTGGATACCCGACTTCACGTTCATTTCTAGTTACAGAAGAGGAAATGAAAGGAATCATAAATGTCCGTTATGAACATTGAAAAAGAAGGCCCTCTACCATTATCTGTAAGTACAATCAATGCAATTGCAATGGGGCTCGTTCAGGCATGACAGACCAGTGCTGCCATCAGTCACACATTTGCACTGGAAATTTGATTCCAAAAATAACATTGCGTCTATGGGCTAATTTCCTCAACTGATGCAAATGAAAATGGCTTTTTCGAAAGTACGTCTAAATTCTTGTTTTGATATTGTGAGTGTACTTACATGTGCTGGAGAACAGGACCCACTGAGTGATGTTTGGAAATCGTCCCACACTCTCAGCCCGGTTTCTTCCTCAAATCTACCGTTTTCCCGCTGTAATTATATATAAAACAGGAAATAATCTCAGTTGTGATCAGATAAGATTCAAGATTCATAATACGTGTTGAACATGAGACTTTTTTTTTCGTTACGATAAGAGAATTTCACAATATTTCCTTATTGTGGGTGGGGGGTGATGGATGCTGGGGGGGGGGGGGCTAACCTCACTTGGCTAGGGTATCCTTCCCCTTAACAGGACCTGGACAGGAGGTATCCCCCCTTTTGCCAGACTAACAAATGTCAAAATATATTACCATTGGGTACGGGGGAATGGCTGGCTCTAGTTCATGACAAATAATATTGCAAGATGAACACCTAAAGGCCTGTTCACCCCGAGCGAAAAGGAAATATTTCTTTGATGTCTGAAAACTTTTCTTTGATCTTTTTCGTTTTGACTTCAGATCTTACTCGATGTGAATAGTTCTTTATTGTTGTAAAAACACAGCGGCTCGTGTTCCATTCTGTATTGAAATGTTAAACTTACATAGAACTGTTGGACTTGGCGGATCCTCTCTTGGAGGGCACTGATCTGAACCAGTGCTGAGTCTACAGTGTCTCTGTTGTTATAAACGATTCTTAATATTGGTCCTTCACTGCAAAGAAAATTCACAAAATGGCTCGTTGGTGCGAAGGGTACGAAGAATGGACCCAAACTTGTGGAGCAAAACCCTCAAACCAATCACCAGGGCGACTCTTAACGAGCCACCAATAAACTGGATTTCGTTTCATCAGTTCCGGATGTTTTCTGTGATGTTTTCCAGACCTGTTGTTTACGGTCATGTGTACACTAGATCTTCGAGGGAAGGGAATGTTTGGTGGCTCATTAGAGCCACCTTAGTGGTTGATTGACGGTGTTTGGGCCCTTGGTGGGGACCTACAAAGGCCTTTTGTCGCTTAGTGACTGTACATTGGATGACAGTTCTATTTGGGGACACCTAGCCACTATATGTTGTAATCAAACTTTTTGTTGTCGCAGGTGGTGGGGACCCTAAAACTTAGTATATACAATATGCTTTGCTCCCCATTGCTCCCCTCCCCCCCTTTTGCTCCCTGTGCCCCCCCAAGGAGCGAAGGGGGCAAACGAGCCACCTGGTGAAACTTTCGCAACCTAATATTTTCAGTCGTGTTTGTCTATTCACAAGGGGGCCCGTTCTTAAGGCTTGTTCACACTGGCTGTGGCAACGGCAGGGAAGCTAACTATATTTTTTCCTTTAAGAATGGGTTACATTGGTCCCTTTGGAAGTGTTCACATGAGACCTGCAGTAACAACAATGGCAACAACACCATCATCAAATGGGTTCTATGCCCAATTCGGCAACGCCAATGACACTATTTAAAATGTCGTTGCTATCACAGTGTGAACGAGCCTTTATGATGCACCCGCCCACTCCCCACCCACCCACTCCCCACCCAGAAAGACCAGCCAGAAAGTACCGGACAGAATAGGAACTGTCAGGAAGGCAAGAGGAATATATTGAAGAGCGCCATGGTCGGTATGCGGTATGCCTGGTAACGGCAATGGAAGGATGTCTTTTTGGAAATATCTTTTTAACGACGCCCTTTGTAGCTCTAAATTTATTGGATGAAATACTCAGTTACTCAATTCAGTAAAGTATTACTGTATTTTAATGACTTGGAACTACAGACAGAATGAGCATCCCACATCCAAACAGGTTTCCGCATGTATATAATTATCCCAGTGCTTGTTCGAGATACATTTCTCACCGACAGAGGGCGCTTAGCACGGCGCGGATTACAACGAACTTGGTTTAAGTTTAAGAAAAATACAAAAAGTGGAATTTCTCTTTCAATACTTTCACAACAGTTGTTTTAGAATGTGTCTGTTTTGTTTAGATGGTTTGATTCATCGGTTTGTCCACATGGAATTTTCTGACAACATTTGACCAATTCTTCTAACTTTTGAAAAACTGTTTGATTGCAGAAAATTTGAATGAAGTTAAATCAGGTTATTTTGACATATTTTAAAAACATTTGTGACAATACTAAAAGGGAAATTCTCTTTTTTTCTGTTTTTGCAGTTTGCCTGCAATCCGCCACGCTGATCTCCCTGACAGAGATACAGCACTAAACGTAATATTTACCTGACGGGGTGAGCTCCATGGCAGGGGTTGGCTGTTGTAAATCCAACACAACATAGGCTGATGAACAACAAAATAACTGGAGTGTTGGTAAATTCTGGAAAGAAAATGTGGAGAATTAAGATAATTTCTTTCTTTTTTTCCGACAAACTAAGAAAAATTGAAATTTCGAAATCCATGATCAACCATTTTTGTAAAAAGAAATTAAACTCAAGTTATAAAATGAGTCAATAAAAATGCTAATTAAGAAGCTTCTCAAAGAATATAGGGCAAAAATCATTCAGTTTCTCGGTCTATTAACTGTGAAATAGACCAAGTCTAGTTATTGACCAAAGACCAAAGATATCTCCTGATGGTCAATAACTAGATGATGGTCTGTTTCACAGTTAATAGACTGAGAAACTGAATGATCTTTGTTATATTATATGCCAAATGAGTTTATTGACCTGGTGATTAACAGACCTGGTCAATTAACTATGAAATTGACCAGTCAGGTGATCAACAATGTCCAATAAAAACTCTTTATTTTGTTAACAGACCGCCCAGCATATAATATAGGGCAAAATCATAGATAATTGTCGCTTTCGCTCGGTGTGAATGGGTCTTAAAATCATAAATAATAGCCAAATGAAATCAGGAGAGCAACATCGAATATTTCAGAATTACACATTTTAAAATGTAAATATCAAAGTTATATATTCACAATTTGCATTTGAAGAAAAAAATTATAACTTTATTGGAAAATTTCATGATTAATTTTGAAATCGCACCGAGAGAAAGTGAACAATTTCTTTGATGTTTGACATTAATTCTTTGACAACTTTTGATATTTCTTTGATCTTTTACGCTTTCGCTCGCATTTCTATTTGGTGTAAATATGCCCTAAGCAAAAAATGATAACCAAATGACTTCAATCATACGTGACCAAGTTGCAATGTCAAAAAGAAAACATAATCCGTTTTCTGTGTCAGAATTTGAAGTGGGAAGAAACAAAATTACAATGCCACTTACCCATCTTAGTGGTCTGTTTTTTTTCTTCTCTTTTTAATTGATCACTGAATTTAGAAACGGTTTTTTCTTGTTCTAAAGTGCAAAGTTCCAATAGTGCCTTCGTTTTTTCAGTGTTCTCCTCTTCAGGTATCTTAGGTGAAAGTAACTTACCTGGTTTAAATTCTGCAGACTTTTATACAGGTAAGAGACCCAGCCTCTGCAACTACTCATTTCACCCACAAATTTAAACCGCAAGTTTTTCTTAATTTCACACTTTTTTTTCTAAATTACTAATAACAAGCTCCTTGCGTAAAATTTCAACAAATTAAACCAGTTAGAATTTGGCTGGGGTGACAACGGGGGTAAAATTAGCACAAGGTTATTTCACAACTTTCGCTCCTTCAGAGGAAGTGGGGCATGACAGTGAAATTTCATGAAGGATGACAACGTTTTCTTTTTCTGTTAACAATAGGATGACGATGATGCAGTTTTTGTGACGGGTTGATGATGTTGATGAGGCGGAAGTTTTCTAACTTTGGTCACTTTGATTCAGAATAAATTGATAATGGACGAGAGTTGAAGACACTGCTGATCAGACCTTAAAAATCTGTTCTTTTTGTTTAAACTTTGTTTATTTTAATTTACTTCAATAATATTTCAGTTACAAAGTTTGAAACTAACGACGAAACTGATGAACGTGGTAGCAGTAACATCGGACAAAAGGAATCCTTTGTAAAAAAAAATGGGGACATTTGGTCCTTTTTGTGAGGCAATTGATAATCCTGTCTTTAACTTCTGATGACGTCTGCCCTGAGCCTCAGTTCAAAGCCAGGAAGATCCCTCACTTGCGCACGATGCGTGCTTTCTCGGACAGAGGAATCTGCAGTCCTGAAACCAACCAAATTACGAGACTCCTTTTCCGTTTCGAAGCCTTAAAGTCTCAGACGTTATTCGATGTGTACCACTTCCTTTTAGGAAAGATCCATTTACTGTCATCAGGTCGTGTGGAATTATTTACAGTTTCATTAAAATATGGTTTATTTCTAGATCTTGAAAAGTGAAGGGAAAATGACCGTTAAGTTTGAACGGAACTTGTACTTGAAACCCTAAAATAAATAAATAAATAAATAAATAAATAAGATTGATGCAGATAAAAAAATTAATACCCGTTCACCATTTTCTTGCGGAAATTTTGTTTCAACAACAATTATGTTTTCCCAGTCACAGGATGGAGGCGTTGGGGTTAAAGGGAGAAAATGAAAAAGGTCAAAGAATATGAATCTCTGAGGAACCTTTTAGAGGCGCGTCAGAAGTGAAGCAAAACATCCCACTGTTTTTTTTCAGGAAAACCCACATCAATCCACGAGGGACCTCAGTCAGTTATCTTCTAGTTAATACTTCTGTAGCCTCGGAGCGTGGAATAGATTTCTGGAAGATGTCGCACTCATCCCACCCTATCACCCCAAGTACTGTGTACTGTCACCGGGAGTGAGGCAAAACAACCTACAATTTATTTTTTAGGAAAACAGCGCATCCAAAAAGAAGACTGCACGAGGAGTCACCTTCCAGACAATATATTCCAGGAAGATGTTGCACCCATCCCGCCCTTCTATGCGCTACCACCAGGTTTCCCTCCCTCTTAACTTTGCGTGGTACATTCTTAGTATAAACCAGGAAATAATTTACGATAAATCACGAGATCACGCGAGGTCTTGTGATGATTACACAGTGATATATTCAAATTTCCTGGCAGCAGAAGAATTGAACCTAATTTACATATTTTCCATGCTTCCAATTTTCTTTTGCATAAAAAACTAAATTGCAATTTATCGCCCAATTAATTTCTTGATATCCGCCATTTTTTTCCTGGAAAACTCTACTTCCTCTAATATCTTTCATTTGTCTCTGTAATTTCGCAATCAAGGTATAGCCCGCCTTTAAGTTTATTAAGATATTTCACCGAAGTGCTTGATTCAGATGAGTACTCGAATTAACTATTTGTAAAGTTCCATTTAATTCCTGCTTCACGGAGAACATTAAATTTGATATGCATTTCTTTTGAAACTGTAAATAATTTTGTTTAGTTTGTTGTGCAATATCAACATTTTCTGGGAATAGCCTAATGATAAAAATGCTGTATCAATATTTTTTCAAAATATTTACGTCATCTTACGCACACGTACAATGAAACAGGCACGCAATATATACACACACGCACACTAAGATGTGACACACAAACCATGCGACTAAGGGTCCATTTACACTGAGCGATAGCAAAAACGAAAAAGATCAAAGAACTATCGGAAAGATAGTGCAAGCGGCAAACAAATTTTCTTGTTCACTATCGCTATCGCTCAGTGTAAATGGGCCCTAAAGGTCTATTCACACTGAATGAAAACGAACACGAAGGCGATGTCGTCTAAATATGCGTTTTTACGTAATCACATGTGCTGTTTAAATAGAGTAGTGAGGAGAATTGAAGAAAATTGCACTTTGACGTTCTCTATCGCTAGGTGTGAATAAACCTTAAACCGAAGAAAATTGCTAAACGTTGCAACAAGTTGGTTCCTGGTGACTACCTGGATGTTCGGGAAGTCACGCTCTGTTGCCCATAGTTACAATACACATAGCACACAGCTAGCAGTACAAATATAATACTACGAGGTGATGACTCATCATTCCATTGAAGAAACGTAAAAAAAAAACCAGAAAAATATCAGATGTTACGACCTTGCCTCGTACCGGACATAGGAATACTACTGAGATGCTAATTATTTATTAAAGATTATAATTTCACAGAAATTATGTAACAAATAAAAAAAAACGTTTTCTTGGTTAGTGTAACGTTCTTTCTGCGGGGATAATCGAGTTTTTTCAAAATTCTTTTGCCTACATAGATGAATCGGACAAAATAATTTTTAGTAAAAAGTGGGATTCGAACCCCAGATCTCCTGATCAGTTTGCTGACTATCTTTTCCATTACACCACAGATACATTACGGAGTTTTAAATAGGTCCTACAGCAATGGCGGATCTGAGATTTCCCAAAAACTGCATGAAAATGGAAGAATTCGGACCCGGGGATGGGGGCGTCGGGTCCCTGGCGCCCCCTTAGATTCGCCAATGCTACTTCATGCACCAGTGGTTTCATTTAATTCATCTAAGTAAATCTAGATGAAAATTAATCATTCTGAAAAAAACGAACGAAAACGATTTAAAATAATTTCCTGTGTATGTTGAACATTTCGAAAGTAAATCCAGAGAGTAGTTTGTTGGTGGCTTGTTAGAGTCACATTATTGGTTGAGTCGATAATCCCTTAACCTCTTGGGATGTTAAGATGTTAAGGGCCTTGGCAGTTTTATGATAAGCAGGCCTACTTTAACCTGGTGGAATTTGTTTATACAGAATGCTGCCATGACGTCATGACGTCATTACATGTGCCACCAATTGGGTCAAGGATGCAACGTCATTTTTTTATTGTATAATTTAACTTTTTTATTCTTTTATTTGATTTAAAAATTGTGCACCGTCCCATTTACAGTGCAGCCATTCATATACACATCTTGCACATCTAGGTTGAGAGCCCCACAAGGATCCAACCGAATGGGCGACCAATGGCATCAGTTGTAGCCAGAGCCAATCAGCTTAACATACCCTAAGTACTTAAGCTGATGCAAACG